>PCFV01000370.1:0-30843 GCA_002812785.1 Phytophthora litchii | reverse complement strand
AAGCAGCCAGACGCGGGCATGACAACACGCCGCTCCAGAATAGTAAGCTTGAATCAAGTACTGCATTGGTGCTACAGGAACCACATCATAGCCCATGGAGAACAGTATTACCAGCGACAAGAAATACATTGCGGGCAGTCGAATCGAAAGTGATGTTGAGGTCCAGTCGATGGTCCATTCAAAGACTTGAATGACTAATAGACCATCGTTTTCTGTTCGTGCATCACATCAGCATGGCTCATCGTTAACAACGAAAGTGGCACGAACTCGGTCGGAGATGCTGCAGATTCAACAGTAACTTTACAATGGTATGCCTTGGCATCATCTACGAATCGTAGGCTACGATAGCACACTGGCTGTTTTGGCAAGAGTACCACACAAAAATATTGGTTCCACCTTCGACGTCTACGATTGTTTGCAACTTGTTTTCAGGCTTGTTTTCGATCATAACGAGGAATCGCTCCTTGTGCTTTCAAGTCATGCTAATTCGTGTGATAAAATACGCTGAAGTCTGTACAATGCTTCCGCTGCACTCGGACGTTCGTTAGGGTCGATCGCTACACAAGCAAGACCCAACTCCACCATTGCGAGTGAACTTGACTTTGAAAATTCCACTTGTACCTCTCCTGTAGTAATTTTCTGTAGTAACACCGCATCCAGCATCTCGTGGCCAAACGCATCGAGTCCACGCTGCTTCACATGTGTGTACGGCAGCAAATGCACGTCCAACTCCGACAATATCACGCCAAACGAAAACATATCTGCCTTGGTGTCGTAGTTTTCGCCCAGCATGACTTCAGGCGCCATCCAGAGCATTGTTCCCACACCTGCTGTCATCGATTGGTTAAGTCGCTCTTTAGAGATACCAAAGTCGGTCAACTTGGCGTTCATTGCCTTGTTGAGTAGAATATTGCGCGATTTGAGATCCCGATGGATGACGGGTGGCATGAGTGAATGCAGGTAAGTGAGTGCTTGGCACACGTGAAAAGCAATTGTAGCTTTTTGTTTATCGATGCCTAGAGGATGTCTTGAAGTCTCGTACTTGTCCAGTAGTGTTCGTAGATCACCACCGTCCATAAACTCCAACACAATACAAAGATCTGAGAGCGAATCCCACGCGACTCCAATAAAGGAGACAATATGCGGATGATCCATCGATGCAGTCATCTTGGCTTCAGCTAAGAAATTCGTCACATGTTGAAGATTTTCACGCGCACTTGGTAGCAATATCTTGACGGCAACCTGCTGTCCATTGAAAATTCCTCTATAGACTTCTCCGTTGGCTCCACGACTAAGGAGATTATTCATCTTCACTTTGTCGCGAGGAATTCGTTTCATCGTGATCACATCGTCGTTCCAAAGTCCCTTTTGCCCAACTATTGCTGCTTGTAAAGCCGTAGTATCATCCGAACGCAGCGTATTGGTGCATTTCCCTTGTTTGCCCTTTGATCGACGTCGGTAGCAGACAACTATCCCAACACAAACCAACAGAACTGCAACACAACCGCTAACAATTCCAACAATCCCTCCTGTGCTAAGAGTGCTGTCAGATTCGTCCGAAATCGATCCACTGGAGCTGTCAGCCTCGTCATCCATACTGCTGTACCACTTGAAGGAATTTCCATCGCATGAATGGTTCGATAGCATCGATGCACTTGTGTAATCCGTCCAAGAGTACGAGTCTGGCAGACATTGACTGTCATTAAAATATTGGATCGATGCTCCATTGTTCACGTTTCCTACGATGTAGAAGGCGGTGGACTTGTTGAAACTACCTTCACAATTCCCCGTAGCCGGAACCCCGTAGGCAACACGTAATATGGAGCACTGTGAATCATTGAAACTCGCTTGTAGAATGTACTGGGAGGTACGGAACATGCTCCGCATTGTCGAAATGTAGTCTGTGGTGCATTGACCATACATATGTGCAGTTCCATCGAATGCAGTACATGTAAGTTCGTCACCATTTGCGCATGTTGGATCTACCCACGCGTAGACTGCATACGGTGCTCCATCACATGTCGTTCCAGCGTAGTAGGCATACACCCCGAATGTAGTCGCAACCACTGGAGACGAAAATCAAACCATTTGCATCACTATCACCTGAAACCAAACCATCGTGACGTGAATTTCAAAAGTGTCCGCATTGTCCCCACAGAACGTGAAGCCAGCGGAACTTCAGAGAGTGTCAACGATATCTGACATTAGTTGATGTCGTTGAAGGCATTTTCCCGCTGAAGAAGTACACAGTGCTTGATGGGTACATGGTGCACCACCACCTTAAGTGATTCACCGAGATGTTGTCAATCGTAGTCTACTTGTCTAGTTGACTGCCTTCTGTACGATGTTAAGAGAATTTCATATGTGGTGGATATGAACATTATATTCAACCTCCTGCTCCTTCCTCTTCATGGTAATTCTTGGGTCAATACAACCTGAAGTCGGTACAATGCTTCAGCTAACCTGAAGTCAGTACAATGCTTCAGCTGCAGTCGGACGATCAGCAGGGTCAATTGCCACGCAGGCAAAACCCAACTCGACCAGTGAACGAGGACTCGATTCCGTAAAGTCCACTCGAATCTCACCTATCGTGATCTTCTGTAACAATGTCGCGTCTGCCATCTTACGTCCGCTAGTATCAAGATTCCGTTGTTTCGCTTGCGCATAAGGTAGTGTATGCACATCCAGCTCGGACAACACCACACCAAACGAAAACATATCTGCCTTCACATCGTATCTCTCGCCTAACATCACCTCAGGAGCCATCCAAAGGGAAGTCCCCACACCAGCTGTCATGGTCTGATCGAGACGTTCTCTGGAGATACCAAAGTCGGTCACCTTGGCTTCAAAGTCGTGATTCAACAAGATGTTCCTAGACTTGAGATCCCGATGGATAACGGGAGGCATCAACGAGTGCAAATACGTCAATGCGTGACAGACGTGAAGCGCGATGGTGGCCTTCTGTTTGTCGAATCCAATCGGGTGCTTCGTAGCTTCGTATTTGTTTAGCACCGTCCGGAGATCACCACCATCCATGAACTCCAGTACCACACAAAGATCCGATAACGAGTCCCAAGCCACTCCAATGAACGTGACAATATGCGGATGATCCATACTAGCTGTCATCTTGGCTTCCGTTAAGAAGTCCGTGACATGTTGAAGATTTCCACGCGTGGCTGGTAGGAGCATCTTGATAGCAACAGGTTGGCCATTGAAGACTCCATGATACACTTCTCCGAAAGCACCTCGACTGATGAGTTTCTTGACTTTGACCTTGTCACGGGGAATTCGCTTCGCAGTGATGACATCGTCATTCCAGAGTCCAGTTTGGCCACTCAGTGCAGCCTCAAGTGAGTTCGCATCTACTGTCGTCGTATAATGACCCCCGTGCTTCCCCTTCGATCTACGTCGATAGAGGACAAAGGCCGCTCCAATGATGAGAAGTACGACTACAATGCATCCACAAATGATGCCTACAACAGCTCCAGTACTGAGTCCACTGCTCCCTCCATCGTCGACCACCGATCCAGATGAACTAGTAGTTGAGTCCTCGCTGCTATACCATTGAAACCCGTCGGTGCATGAGTGATGCTCCAGCGAGGTCTTGTCCACCGAGTCCATCGCATAGAGCGAATCATCCGAGCACCGACTATCGTTAAAGTATTGGATCGACGTCTCACCTGATGCACTCAAGTTGCCAATGATGTAAAACTCACTCGTCGAGTTGAGTGATCCCTCGCAATTCCCCGATGCAGGGACCCCATAAGCAGCGTAAAAGATCGAGCAGCTCGTGTCATTAAAAGCTACTTCCAAGATGTAGTGGGAGTTGCTGAAGATCTCTCGCATCTTGGAGATGTAGTCCGTCGCACACGTGACTTCCCATTGCCCAACGTTTTCAGCGCCTACGGTCTCGTCATAAGTAGAGCATGGCACTCCATCAGTGCACGCTTCTTCGAAAGCGTATGCAGCGTAGGGTGTTCCGTTGCAGGTGGATCCGGTGTACAGGGCGTAGACTGCGTATGTAGAAGCCGCAGATGACTCGACAATGGTCACTAGAAACACGATCAGCACTAGAAATCGCATATTCAGACACAACGCGAGCACGACGACGCTAATGCGAAAGTGAAAGCTACGTAGACGAAGTGAAGGCAATGGGTTAACAAGTCAGAAAAATGAAGAGATGCATGCTCCATGAGCTCCATGACTATCCTAAATTGTGGAGATCTCGCTTCGATCGGACTGAGGATCCGCTTGAGGATGATGCTAATAGTCTCAATCACTAGACATGTTTTCTACTAACGTCGCGAACTGCACTCCATCGTGACTTGATTCATCTGGTTGCTCGTAATGGAGAATGTCGTTTGCATCCATGACTGTGTCAAGTGTGACAGTGACAACTAGCGAGTTATCTCTTGGCTCTACTCCATGTTTCCGCTCTTGATAGATGATAATACACGCAGCGATGATCAAGACGAGAACGATACAACTACCGATGATGCACGCGAGCAGTATCTTGTTGTCATCTCGCACCATTGGTAGTAGCCAGGAAATACGTTGGAGGTGAAGTCCATCACGCAGTTATCGTTGTTGGTCACGTATTTCGTCGTAATGTCGCCTGCGATGTACTCGTCAATGGAAAAGAAGTAGGGCGAGTTGCATTCCGAGTCGGAGAAAAATTCGATCCTCGCGGACCCATCATCGTCAAGCCTCGCGACGTAGTAGAAGTAGCGATGGAGATATTTCGACTCGTAGTATCCATGTGCACAGGTATCCGTCACACGATACCCGATAGCGTAGTTGAATGTCGTGCAGTCGCTGTCCTTGTACACCGTTTGGACAATGTACTCATCGCCAAAGCTGAGTCGTATGTCTTCCATGTAATCGGAGTGACATTCAGTTCGAACGGTGTTGTTACCGTCGGTAAAGCATGTGACCTTGGTGCAGGAAACTTTCTCGGTAATGCGAATCACATTTTGTGCACCGCCGCAAGAATCGGAGTACGGATAGAAATTCTCCGCAGAGTACGTGGTATATTGCTTAGTACTGCTAGTACTGCTAGTAGTACATTCAGCATGGTGACCAAGCGAATGACAATCTGCAAGTGAGCGAGTTTGCGGTTCATCAGCATTAATTCGTTTTGAGTTCATCGGTGCGCTTTTAACTACTGAAGTCAATAGGCATTAGCGCGATCACAAGCACCGGGAGATTCGAGAGCATGAAAGCATTTCAATGAGCATGTTGATGTGAATGTCGACATTTGCCCTGAACGGCCAGACAACTGAAGATTCTCAAGTTTGTGGGTTTGTGGGTTCGGATAATGTGGACGCCAGAAGTTCCTCCTGATGTTGTAAAAGCAACGAAGTCTGTTGATCAATTTCCCACTTCTCAATTGAGGTTTTTATGCGTAAAAGCCCAACGTGCACTTAATTTGTTTGGAGGCTGTAGATTTCACGTTACCTAAAGCACAATGAGGCTCCAGCACAACAATTTGTTTCCAACACAAACACTTTGAAAATGCTGTCGTGCTTTCGTCAAGCCTCAGTAGTATTGTTACATTAAGTTGTTTTCGTTTGATGTAAGGCGCTTAATAATTTAAATCCGAAGCTGATTGAACACGAGCAGATTTCTTCCGTGAGAGAATCATTTGAAGCTTGTACAATGCCTCAGCAGCAGTTGGACGTTCCGTCGGGTACACTGATGTACAAGCCCGTCCTAGCTCCACAATAGCCTCTGGACTAGTATCTGAGAACTCGACCTTCACAATACCCAACGCTACCCTTTGAAGCAGGATTGAGTCGGGAATTTGGTGGCCTTTTGAGTCCAAATTCTCCTTCTTCGCTCGAGCGTACGGAAGAGTGTGAACATCAAGCTCTGATAGAACCACCCCAAATGAGAAAACATCCGCTTTGTCATCGTAACGTTCACCTAGCATGACCTCAGGTGCCATCCATAGTGAGGTTCCAACACCTGCAGTCATGGTCCTGTCAAGTCGTTCTCGCGAGATTCCGAAGTCAGACAGCTTGGCCTTCATTTCGCAATTCAACAAGATATTGCGCGACTTGAGATCTCTGTGGATTATGGACGGCGATGACGAGTGTAGGTAAGTCAGTGCGTGGCAGACTTCCAGTGCGATTTTCGTCTTCTCTTTGTTGAATCCAACAGGGTGTTTTTCCATCTCGTACTTGTCGAGCAACGTTCGCAATTCACCTCCATCCATGAACTCGAGAACAACACAAATATCCGACAACGAGTCCCACGCAACACCGATGAAAGAAACAATGTGAGGGTGATCCATACTTGCTGTCATCTTGGCCTCGGCTAGAAAATCGTTTACATGGTGAATCTTGCCTTGCATCGCAGGAAGCAGCATTTTAACTGCTACTTTCCTTTCATTGAAAGTTCCAGTGTAGACTTCACCAAACGAACCTCTGCTGATCAATTTGTCGGTCAAGACTTTGTCTCTTGGGATACGTTTGGCCGTGATGATATCGTCATTCCACAATCCTGTTTGTCCACGTAGAACTGCCTCCAACGAGTCGACAGCGGTTGGAGTCATACTAGACTCGAAGTGGTCGTGCTTGTTAATCGCTCTGGCATTCGACTGGCGTTTTCGAGCTACGAAAGCTACAGCGAGTACGATCGCAAAGCCAAGTCCTCCCAATCCAATTCCAGCTAGAGCACCAGAGCTAAGGCTACTGCGTGAAGGAACTTCTGTCGAGGCTGAAGCACTCCCGTTTGCTACTTTGTCATTGCTGCTATACCATCGGAACCAATCGATCGTACACGAATGCGTCGCCAGTTCGTCCTTGCTCACAAAGGTTTTCATGTACTGCTGGTTAGCAAAGCATGTTCTCTCATAGTATAAACCAAGTGATGCCGATCCGTTAGTGTTGAAACTTGCAACAGCGTACAAACCATCCGACTCGTTGTAAGCACCGACACAAGCACCCATTGCAGGGTATCCGAATCCCATTGAAAATTCGGTACAATTCTCGTCGATATGAAGCATCTGAAGCAGATACGGGGAAGTGCCGAACTTGTTTCGCATAATTTGCATGAGCTCTTGGTGGTCTGAAGAACAGTCATTTGTCATCATGTTGGCGTTGACAGCACGTGAGCCGTAGGAGAGATCGTACGAATCGCACGACGTGACGGTGCAGTTTTCATTCTCGTAAACTGTGATAGCATACGGGGTGCCGCCACACTGATCACCAAGGTAAGTGGATTGAATAGCGAACATCTTGTCTGCAGTCGTGATTTGAGCTGCGAAAGCAGATAAAACCATTAACAACATTCGATGATGCATCGGAGCTCAACTTCGCGGAAGGATGAGGCGAATTGAGACTGAGGCGGCAAACCAACTCGAGGGGCTCGTTTCCAGCTGACCTACGAGGTCAACCACACTGGGTTTTGGTGGTTTACGTTCTAAACACAGCAAACTATCCACCGCCCAGAATGGAAAGCCATATGAGACCAACAGGCCATGGACAAGATTGAGGCTAGCGGCTGTGAAGCAAAATGCACCATATGAACTCTCCTTCGAGACGAAAGCGCAACTTGATGAAAAGGTGTGACCATCAATGCAATGTGGATTACGGCATTTGGTTTGAATTGTGGTTCTCAGTCAAAGTAGATTTGAAGCTTACGGTTGTCGTGATCACTTCAAGCAATCACAACCCCATCGAATTGACCATCACCATGAACGACGTGCCCAACGATTGAAAACTTACTCATCGACTACATGCCATTGTCAAGGAATAGACATTCAAGCAATATTTACTCGAAACGTAGTCGTGGCAGAACGATGTGGAATTTGTAAAGTGTTTCTACTGCATTCGGATGTTCAGTCGGATTGATCGATGTACAGGGGTGATCGAGTTGTGCAATATCCTCTGCACTTGTTTGTGAGAACTCAACTTGAATTTGTTCTAGCGCCACCTTTCGCAAAAGAACCGAATTGGACATCTCGCGGCCATTTAAATCCAAATTCTCCCTTTTATTCGAGCATACGGTCTTGTGCGTATGTCTAACTCGGATAGCACTACGCCAAACGAGAACATAATATGTCATATTATGAACCTTGTCGCCATAGCGCTCGTCTAAGTAAGTGCGTAGCAACTTATAGCGCGATAATTGTTTTCTGTTTATCGAAGCGATTTTCCACTTCATACTTGTTCAAAAGAGTTCCCAACTCACCTCCGTATATGAACTCGAGAACAACACACAGATCCATTAACGAATTCCATGCAACACCAACAAAAGATACGATGTGGAGGTGATCCATCCTAGCTGCCATCTGCGTCGAAGAGAAATTCGTTGACACGTGCTGCGTTTCTCGACTAGCATGAACGAACAGCATTTTGACTCTAGGCGATAACCAGCACCAACACGTGCTCTGTTTCAGTTGGTATTTTTCAAGTGGCGTATTATGTATGATCACGAACTATATGCACTAAAGCCATTTAGAAAGAACATAACAGCTATTCCAGAGAGCAAGTATCATTTTTCTTTAAGGAATAAGTTTTGAAGAAATGAGCACGTTAACGATAGAAATAATGATTGTACTAAAGCAAAGAGAATTTGTACGCAAGTCACTGCAGAAACTTCACTTCTTCATACTCGCCATGATAACTTGAAGCCTGTACATCGTCTCAGCAGCGCTTGGACGTTCACCTGGATCAACTCTCATGCACGCTCGCCCAAGCTCCACAATTGCTCGTGGACTAGCGTTAGAGAACTCAACTTGTACTCTTCCTAGTGCTACCTTCTGAAAGAGAGTTACTCCTGCCATCTCTCGGCCGTTCGAGTCCAAATTCTCTCTCGATATTCGGGCGTAGGGCATTGTGTGCACGTCAAGCTCCGACAATACGACTCCAAACGAAAACATATCGGCTTTGTCATCGTATCGCTCAAGCATCACTTCTGGTGCCATCCAGAGTGAAGTACCCACACAAGCAGTCATAGTGCGATCGAGGCGCTCGCGTGAAATACCGAAGTCTGACAATTTTGCGTTCATCTCATCGTCTAGCAAGACATTGCGGGACTTGAGATCTCGATGGATTACAGGAGGGATCAATGAATGCAAATACGTCAACGCTTCACACACATTGAGTGCAATAGTGATCTTCTGTCTGTCAATTCCAACAGGGTGGTTGGAAGTCTGATACTTGTTGAGGAGTGTTCTGAGATCACCACCTTCCATGTGTTCCAGCACGACACATAGGTTTGAAAGGGAATCCCATGCTACACCGACGAAGGAAACGATGTGTGGATGATCTAAATTAGCGGTCATCTTGGCTTCAGCGAGGAATTCGTTCACATAATCGAGATTTCCACGTGTTGCAGGTAGCAACATTTTGATCGCCACTGGCTGTCCATTGAAGAATCCACTGTACACTTCACCATAAGCGCCACGACTAATGAGCTTCTTCACCAAGACTTTATCTCGTGAGATCCTCTTGGTAGTGATGACATCGTCGTTCCAGAGACCAGTTTGCCCTTGCACCACAACTTCATTGAAATTGACCCTTTCAGAAGGACCTGCTGGCCACTTGGATTGACGTTCGACACGCTTTGCCTTCAAACGGCGTCTGAAAAATACGACGGCCACACCGATAAGCACAAGGATGAGAAACCCAAAGCCGATTCCAATGAGGGAATTGATGGTTAACGTGAGTCCGTTGCCAAAATCATCGGTCGATGTGTTTTTGACGTCGTTACTGCTGTACCATTTGAAATAGTTTGCATCGCACACGTGATTCGAGAGAGTTTCTTGGTTTGCACTTTGTGTCCTGTACCACGACCCTGATAAACAAGGATCTGCTGAAAAATACTCGACGGATGTGGATCCGTTCGAGTTGAGTTTGCCAGTGACATAGTAACTCTCCGTCTCATTGAAAGAGCCTTCACAATTCCCTGAAGCGGGGAATCCGTAGCCGATGCTGAAACTAGAGCAGTTTTCGTCTTGATATGTAATCTGAAGGATGTACGGGGAATCACCAAATTTCTGCCGCATTGCAGTCACGTAGTCGGCTGTGCACTCGATCGAAACCATATCGGCAGTGATGGTACTTGTATTTCCCTCGTACGCCGTGCATGTCTCGGTGTCCGTGCAGGTTGAATTGGCTTCCGCTGTGACGATGTACGGCGTGCCATCACAAGCAGCTCCAGTGTAGTGAGACTGGATCGAGTACATCGTTCCAGTCACACTTCCCAATGTGCCGAAAAGCACCACAAGGGACGAAAGTCGATTCATCAGGTTTTGGAGCAGGAGAGTCGAAATCGGAAATGATGTGCGGAATCCCAAGCGAGTCAAACGTAGCAAAACTGTTGGCTCTTCCATCATGAAAGCCTCGACTCCGTGGTATTCATTGTGGATACACTGCAGGGTTTGAGTTATCGACGTCCCGTGATCATTGTGAGTAATCCTACTCGTCAACAGGATTTTCTGCCTCTAGACTACAGGCTCAATGGAGCAGGTTCACAAGTTGTCAATTCCTAGCGTTCTCGTTGTTGAAGGCATTCAATTCTAGATCAAAGATGATAAAACTGAAGTACCAATTGATCACGTGGCTTGAATGATAGGTATCCACTTCTGCATTTGTACCACGTCTGAAGAAACCTGCTTTGCCGTTCTTCTACTACATTCAAATGATGTTCAACCACGGTCTGGTCTCTTCTATATGAGAAGCAACCCGGACACCTAAGTACACGATGGGATCCTGTTAATAAATAGTTAAGGTCATACGATCTTCCGCTTCGTCAGAATCACCTGGAGCCTATATAATGCTTCAGCTGCGCTAGGGCGTTCAGTTGGGTCGATCGAAATGCAAGTGCGTCCAAGTTCTCCGATCGATCGAGGTTTTGCGTTGGAAAACTCGACTTGTAGGGCCCCCAACGCCACTTTCTGTAGAAGAATTGAATCGGCCATTTCACGTCCATTTGAGTCGAGGTTTTCTTTCTTGGCTCGCGCATACGGAAGTGTGTGAACATCCAATTCCGATAAGACAATTCCAAACGAGAATATATCCGCCTTGTCATCATAGCGTTCGCCCAACATGACCTCTGGTGCCATCCACAACGACGTTCCTACTCCAGCAGTCATGGTACGATCAAGACGCTCACGCGAGATCCCAAAATCTGACAACTTCGCTTCCATGTTGTTGTCAAGCAAAATATTACGAGATTTGAGATCTCGATGAATAACGGATGGCATCAATGAGTGCAGATAGGTTAGAGCATGGCAAACCTGTAGAGCTATAGTCGCTTTCTCCCTGGTAAAGCCAATTGGATGGTTCGATTCCTGGTAGTTTTTGAGTAATGAGCGTAATTCTCCTCCATCCATATACTCCAAGACGACACAAAGGTCAGTGAGAGAATCCCAAGCAACACCGACAAAAGACACGATGTATGGGTGATCCATCGTCGCAGTCAGCTTGGCTTCTGCAAGGAACTCATTGACAAGCATAATATTGTCGCGGGAGGCAGGAAGCAGCATCTTGACAGCAACTTTTTGTCCATTGAAAACTCCATCATACACTTCGCCGAATGAACCTCGGTTGATAAGCTTTTCTGTCATCACCTTGTCTCGCGGAATTCTCTTCGTCGTGATGATGTCGTCGTTCCAAAGTCCAGTCTGTCCACGGATTGCTGCTTCAATTGATGTTGCACTAAGGGACTGCAGATTTGTCTTGGACTGTGTTGAGTCATTCTCCTTTGCTTGTCGCTGTCGAATAAAAATTGCCGCAAGGAACACCATCACGAATACAAAACCACCTAACACAAGTCCGAGAATGGCACCGTTGCTCAATGCAGAACTAGACTCGTCTCCTGTCGATGAGTTAGATGTCGAAGCACTTCCGCTGGCGTCGATGACATCGTTGCTACTGTACCATTTGATCCAATTAGCGTCACATTCATGGCTTGCAACGTCCTTTTCGTCGCCGCTATCCACGGAATCTACCATCGAGGACAAACACGATCGATCAGGATAGAATTCAATTGTCGCTGAACCATTCTTCTCGAGACTGGCAATGACGTAGTATGTGTCGGTCTCGTTGAATCCGCCCACACACGTTCCTGATGCAGGATATCCGTAGCCTGCTGCGAAGTCGGTGCAATTGTCGTTCGCATAAATCAACTCGATAATATACGGGGAACTGCCAAACTTGTCTCGGGTAACTTGTACGTAGTCTGAAGCACAGTCGACTGTCTTCATGTCAGCACTGGAAATGTTGCTACTAGGAGAACAAGTTTCAATAGAGCACTCTTCGTTTCGAGCAATGTTGACAGCGTATGGAGTGCCCCCACATTGATCTCCGAGGTACGAAGCTGAGATTGAATACATGGCCCCAGCAACCACGAATTTACCAGTCTGAACCACTGCAAACAATGTCAACAATTGGAGAATCATGAACCGATGTGATAGCGGGTGAATAGCAAATCAAGACTGGCACAGCAAGGCGACGACAACCTTGTGTCGGAACATACGGATGCTGACTGGATTAGGTGAGGATGGCTATATCATGGCGTAATAGTCAAGTAACCAAGTGGTAAAGGGAGAGGCTCACTTTGACAGGCGTTCATCCATCGTAAAGGTGATGCCACATCTCTTATAGATGGCATCGTCAAGTGAAAGGAATGGTATTCATGCATGCTAATAGCTTCGAGGCAACACTTATCCGTTGAATTCAGTCGATCATGAGCTACTAACACGATATGATGTCTTGTACGTCAAAGTAACTATTAAAGATCACTCCTACGTGTTCGTGTACTTTTCATCTGACAGGACCATTTGAAGTCTGTACAATGCCTCAGCTGCAGTAGGTCGAACGTACGGGTCTATTGACATACAAGAACGACCAATATCCACAATTGACTGCGAACACGTCGATGAAAATTCGGCTTGCACAGTTCCTAAAGCCACGTTTTGGAGTAGAATTGAATCCGTCATCTCATGGTCATTCGAGTCTAGGTTTTCTTGTAGGAATCGTGCATACGGCAGTGTGTGTACACCAAGTTCCGACAGAACCACCCCAAACGAAAACATATCTGCCTTCACATCGTATTTCTCGCCCAACATCACTTCCGGAGCCATCCACAGAGATGTACCGACACCTGCAGTCATGGTGTTATCGAATCGTTCTCGGGAGATGCCAAAGTCCGTCAACTTGGCTTCCATGGTTTTGGTGAGTAGAATGCTGCGAGATTTGAGGTCTCGGTGAATAACTGGTGGTTTCCATGAATGCAAATACGTTAAAGCATGACAGATATGCAATGCAATGGTCGTCTTCTGCTTATTAAATCCAACGGGGTGTTTTTCCTTCAGATACTTGTCGAGAAGCGTACGCAATTTGCCACCCTCCATGAACTCAAGAACAACACATACATCTGAAAGCGAGTCCCACGCGACCCCAACAAAGGAAACAACGTGTGGGTGATCCATTGTGGCTGTCATCTTTGCCTCGGCTAGAAACTCGCTCACGTGCTGAATGTTGTTACGGTATGCTGGAAGCAGCATCTTCACAGCCACTTTTTTTCTGTCTGTTGTAGACCCCAGCATACACTTCTTCAAACACACCTCGACTTAATAGTTTTTCAGTCAGAACCTTGCCACGGGGAATACACTTCGCAGTGATAATATCGTCCGTCCACAAACCAATTTGCCCCCAGAAAGCATCATCCAATGAAGCTGTTCTTTCTGGCTCGAAGGCTTTCGTTAGCAGCTTTGATGAATGTCGTTCCCTCATAAATATCGCAACGAGAAACAACACCACGAATGCAAAAGCACTAATAGTGATCCAAAAAATGTCACCGGAGCTGAGTTCCTTTCTAGATTCTTCGAGTGAGGACGCGTTACTTCCACTTAAATTCACGATATCGTTGCTGCTGTACCATTTGAAACCATTGATGTCGCACTTGTGACTACTGAGGGCCTCCTTGTCGGCGCTTTCTGTCGTCGCTAAAGTCTCCGATAAACATGATCGATCCGGAAAAAATCGCAATGATGCCGAACCATTTTCATGGAGGCTAGCAATGGTGTAGTAGCTGCCAACTTCGTTGTATCCCCCTACACACGCGCCTGAGGCTGGATAATTAAGAAATCGGTGCAGTTACCATCTAGATAAACCAACTCGATGATGTATGGGGAACTGACAAATTTGTCCCTTATGACTTGCAGATAATTTGTAGTGCAGTCGACTGTCGTCATGTCTGTTGTCGAAGTGTTAGAGCGAGAAGCGCACGTCACGTTGGAACAATTGTCGTCCTGCATGAGAGTTATTGAGTATGGAGTGCCGCTGCATTGATCACCGAGATACGAAGCCAAGACGGAGTACATCGTGGCGGTGGTGACTCTGATCTGTTAAATTGCCGCAAGTACCAGTATTTGAAAAGCCAAGCATGCGAAGAGTGGAGTGGTGAGAAACGCTGTAATGCGAAAGTCAAACCATACGACCTAATACCGTCTGGTACAATCACTTAGTCTTATTAGGTCAGGTTGCGTGGGCACGCCTATGCCATGCGTACGGTAGTGATCAACCTGTTAACTTTTTCCCCACCTGTACCTTCGAAATGATCTACACCTATGCAAATGCTTCGGACGTGATTTGTTGCTGCAACTAGAAGCATGTCGATCACTATATGATCCCATTGTTATCAAAGTCAGCGTTTGAGACAGATACAACCAGTGGCCAAGATAATGGTATTGACAGCCGAACCACGACAATTGTTGCGCTTATAAATTATTACCGCAGTCGATCACGCTTAAGGCATATTTTTGCAGATGACGTGAAGCTTGTACAGTGCCTCTGCTGCGTTCGGGCGATTCGTCGGGTACACATCCAAACAAGCGTGGGCAAGCTCTAGTACAGATTCAGGAGTTGTTTCTGAAAATTCTGCTTGTACAGTTCCCAACGCCACTCTTTGGAGAAGCACCGAGTCTACCATTGCACGTCCACTTGACTCAAGGTTTTCTTTTTTCGCACGTGCATATGGCATCGTGTGAACATCGAGCTCCGACAACACCACACCGAACGAGAACATGTCTGCTTTGTCATCGTAGCGTTCGCCTAGCATCACTTCAGGGGCCATCCACAACGATGTCCCAACTCCTGCAGTCATTGTTTGGTCCGGTCGTTCACGAGAAACACCAAAATCTGAGAGTTTTGCTTCCATGTCGCTACTAAACAGAATGTTACGTGACTTGAGATCGCGATGAATCACGGGTGGATCCAAAGAGTGGAGATAAGTTAATGCGTGGCATACTTGCAGCGCGATAGTCGCCTTATGCTTGTCAAATCCAACAGGGTGGTTCGATTTCAGGTACTGGTCAAGTAACGCACGTAATTCACCGCCGTGCATGTACTCAAGAACAACACAGAGATCGGAGAGTGAGTCCCAAGCAACACCAACAAATGCCACAATGTGTGGGTGATCCATAGTAGCGTTCATCTTGGCTTCAGCGAGGAACTCGTTGACTTGTTTCAGATTGGTTCGCGTTGCAGGGATCAACATCTTGACAGCGACTTGCTGGCCATTGAAGATGCCAGAGTAAACCTCACCAAAGGCACCACGACTAATGAGTTTCTGTGTCTGCACCTTGTCACGTGGGATTCGCTTCGCTGTGATGACATCGTCGTCCCAAAGTCCAGTTTTTCCAAGAACGCTGCGTCCAAGTCCAGCTACTCCAGTTCCTGGAGTTTCAAGCAAGGCCACACTGCTTCTGTCTGAGCTCAAATTCGTCGCTTTCGTGTCCTTCAAAGCTTGAGCCCTGATACGCCGCTTGTAAAAGAAGAGAGTCACAGCCACGATCGTCGCCACAAAAGCTGAAAGACCTAGGACAATCACGATAATGCCGGTAGTGTCGATTCCTTCTCGATGGTCGTTCTTGTTGAATGTAGGTTCGTCTGTCGATGTGTCATTACTTCCGGTAGAATTTTCTACATCGTTGCTGCTGTACCACGAGTACGCGTGGTCATCACACAAATGCTGTTCAAGGGTAGTTTTGTTCGCACTGTCAGTCTTATACAAGTCGCTGGATAAACACGAGCGTTCGTTGTAAAATTTCACAGACGCCGAGCCATTCTTCTCGAGACTTGCAATGACGTAGTAACTTTTGTCATAGGCCCCCACACAGGTACCTGAAGCTGGGTATCCGAATGCCATGGAAAGTCGACTACAGGTTTCGTCCGTATTCATCTGCTCGATCAGATAGGGGGAACTACCGAATTTGTCGCGAACAACCTGAATGTAGTCGGTAGAGCAGTCGATAGTCTGCATGTCCGCATTGATGTTGCTTGAACCGGCAGAGCATTTGGTTGCAGTGCACTCAGTTGCTGATGAAGCGTACACTGCATAGGGTGTTCCGTCGCATTGGTCACCAAGGTAGGAAGCTGAGATTTTGTACATTATCTCTGCAAGTGAGACCTTGGCCGTTTGGGCGACTAGAGTCGCCACAAACGCCCGGTACAACATGTTCCTGCCACTTTGAGACGAGTTCGTCAAGGGAGACAGTCAAAGAGAGAGTGCGTTGTCGATCGATTGGAGCTCTGATACAGCACGTGCTGTTCGTGCACTGGTCATGCACGTTGGTTGAGGGTGCGACTGGATTTGATGCGGGGCAGACCACGAAAGGTATTCATTGACGAGGCAGGTTCAACTTGTGCATTTGTACAGTCCATTTGTCTCGTAGCGAAATGTACCTAGACTTCGGAGAACAGCCACTTCCGCTTGAGACTACAGTTGATAGTCATGGATAAAATTCTACGTAGCCGGCGTTCTCTAGTGGAAAGGCGATGGTATACAGGGACAAATGCGACAGGATACTTGCGAAACACCACAGCACCGAGTGCGTTGATTATTCGACTTTGACTTGTAACACTTCGAACTTGTACAACATCTCCGCTGCATTTTGTTTATCGGATCTACTAACACGCTACGTGGTGGAGGTGCACGATGGAATGCTACCTGAATTCCAAGAAAAAATATTCTTGTCAGCATATCATTTGCCCAGCATTATCCTCAGGCGCCATCGACACCAATGTTCCAACTTCCGAGCCTTGGATTTCATTGTTTTGTTTAGCATAATATTTCGCGACTTCTAAGTCTCAGTAAATTATAGGTAGTGAAAACACATGATTTGTGCAGTTCTACATAGTAGTTGTGCTTTTCTGATCAAAGCCACTGGGATGATTTCAAGCTTCATACTTGTTCGAAAGGGTTCCCAGATCTCCTCGGCCCAGAAACTCCAAACATCCGAGAGCAAATCCGGTATTTCTTTGTGTCATTCATGTGACCCAAACAGCTCCTGAGTTGGAGCCTGTATAATGCCTCAGCTGCGCTTGGTCTTTTTGTGGAGTCGATGGAAACACACGCAAGATCAAGCTTTAGGGAACTGGTACTTAAATACGAAACCTCGACGCTAACCTGCCCTGTCATCACCTTTTGAAGTAACGTAGTGTCCATCAGCTCATATCCTTCCGTCGCTTCTTCTCTTGAGCGTTTGGAAGCGTGTACATATCAAGTTCTGACAGCACCACTCCGAATGAATGCATATCTACTTTTTCATCGTATCTCTCCCCCAACATCACTTCTGGGGCCATCCAGAGTGTAGAGCCCACGCCGGCTGCCATGGTTTGATCCAGGTTCCGAGAGTTCTCCATAGCTTTGGTGAGTAGAATGTTTGGTGTTTTCAAGTCTCTGCGGATTATGGGCGGCAAAGTGAAGGCAAGTAGCTCACGGCATCACACGCGTGCAGCGCGTTCATAATCTTCTGTCGATCAAAACCTACGGGGTAGTTTGTCTAAAGTGACACTAAAATCAGTGACGGCGTCCACATGATGGGGATAGTAATGTAGGAGCAAACTAATGAATGGAAGAGGACAATTGGAGGTCGAGACCAAATTTGTTATTGCTTTTTAGGCGCAAAACTAGATAAACGAGCGAGTTCAAAGCGATCATACCACTTTAATTGCAACTGAGCCAACTACTCAAGCTCATTGAGCACTATTCGGCAAGTTCGAATGTTACGCCCAGCAACTTAGAGCTGATATCTAGAATTCCCACACCATGACCTGAACTTGGCGTCAAATGTACGAATTTCATAACGAACTGCTGTAAGTGTGTTGTCCTCCAAGGTCAGCTATCCAATCCATAGCTGATACCACCGTTGCGATTTTGTATACATTGGTGAACCGACTATTAAGTTTATCCATCTCATTTCTTTTGGAATCTCAAAAACATACAATACTCTATCACGACAGCTCCTGCGACAATATCACCTGAAGCTTGTACAACGCTTCTGCTGTGCTCGGACGATCAGTCGGATCAACCGCGACACAAGTATTGCCTAGATCAGTGATCGAACGCAAATTCGACTCCGAAAACCCGACTTGAATCGATTCTGTCGCAACATTCTGCACTAAAGTTGCGTCCGCCAGTTCACGCCCACTCACCTCACGCTCACGACTGTGCTTCTTTGCCAGAGCGTATGATAACGTGTGTACATCGAGTTCCGACAGAACCACCCCAAACAAAAACATATCTGCCTTCACATCGTATTTCTCGCCTAACATCACTTCCGGAGCCATCCACAGAGATGTACCGACACCTGCAGTCATGGTGTTATCGAATCGTTCTCGGGAGATGCCAAAAGTCCGTCAACTTGGCTTCCACGGTTTTAGTGAGTAGAATGTTGCGAGATTTGAGGTCTCGATGGATGACTGGTGGTGCAAGCGAGAGGAGATACATGAGAGCATAACAGACATGCAAAGCGATCGTAACTTTTACCTTGTCGACACCAACGGCGTGTTTCGAGGCCAGATACTTCTCAAGAAGCGTACGCAGATCCCCACCATCCATACCACACAAAGATCAGACAGCGAATCCCGTGCCACTCCAACAAGCAGCATAACATGTGGATGGTCCATGCTTGCGGTCTCTCTGGTGCATTGACGTGTTGGAGATTGGTACGATTGGCGGGAATCAACGTCTTGATCGCAACGGTCTGTCGATTGAATTCTCCGGTGTATCTGAGGAGTTTCTTAATTTTGATCTTGTCGCGGGGGATACGTTTAGTGCTGATGATGTCGTCATTCCAGAGTCCTCTTTGGTCACTTATGTCTGTCACCAGAGAAGCTGGATCTCCCATTTTTTGCGTTGTATTGACATCGATGGGAAACGAAAGCGAGCACGGTTATCACAATAACGATAGCAATGATGATACCAATGACCGCATCTTCACTAATCGTGGAGCTGCCACTTCCTAATAAGAGAAAACGGTTAAAATCAGAGTCGATACGAGAACTGGCAGTCTCTCCTGATCCTGATGCGGATTTGTCTAATGACCCGCTTTTGCTCGTACTCTTGCCATTGCTTCTGCTGTACCATCGAGTGCCAACCTACGACCAACACAGGAATGGCTTGCAAGGATCGAAAATTTGTCAACACCACCGGAGCCCGACGATCCAACCTTGATGCATGTTTCATTGACATAAGTGTCCCATCATTGGTTATCCACGTGTAGTACGGTGGCCCCATGCATGTGTCGCCCAGAAAATACGCTTTCAACGTGTAATTCATCGGTTCTAGTGGAGGAAGTGCCATCACCTTTCAAGATATTGAGATCAATTTCGCGAATAAGGCCCGCCAACTGCTACATCAACCTACCGTAATCGAATCGCTTGGCAATCAACAATATTTCAAGTGGGTACACTTCATCATACCAATATTAGATGTTTCTCACACAATGTATCCATGTCCATAATATCGTACTTAAGATGACTTGAGTCGTGCACCAACCACCAGCAGTGCTTCATTCCTTGACTACCATGGCACGTCGAGCTCCTGCCCGTAAGAGCAAGAAGGTGTCCACCTCCAGTAATGTGAAGAAAGCGAAGAGCAAGAGCCGTCGTAGCACAGGATCCAAGGACGTCTTCAGTGACGATGAAGAGGAAGCAGCGCACCAAGAACGGACGATGAACGCACGAGCAGACGTGGATGAAGTGTTTGAGTACGAAGAACCAACTTTTGACCAAGAAGACTCGGAAGTGGACGAAGACGAAGCTTTTAATAGTGAAGATGAGGCCGAATATGGCATGTTCTTCAGTAAAAAACAAAAAGAAGAAGATGAAGAAGAGGAGGAAGGAGACCTTTTATCAGACCTTTTAGGGACTGCACCTGCTACTAGACTCTCTACTGCTAGTAGTGATGAAGAAGATGATGAAGAGAAGCTTAAAAACTTGAGTAAGATGGTGGATGGACTTGTGGAGCAGAAGAAGAAGAAGAAACTGGACGAGATCGACTCGCAATTTGCTACAGAAGCTGGTGAAGGAGAGTTGACTCTTGGTAGTTTGTTGGGCACACAGACAGTTAAACCTGGAGCAGAAGATGCAGAAGAAGAAGCTGATGAAAAGACCAAGACTGGACTGGACTTGAGACGGATGAGACAGCAGGTTCGAGAATTGGAAGGAGATGGAACGACACTCACTCTACAGGCCAACAGGGAACCGGTGCATGATGCACGTGCCCAGCGAAAGCTGGCTTATGTAGAGAAGACCAAGGAAGTGGATCTCTTTGAGCCTGTCGTAAGGCGTAACAGGAACAAGGAGACCCTTGATCTACGTGTGCAAGCTCCGAAGCTTGAGAAGTTGACCCCTGCTGCGTTGACGAGCAAATTTGTTGCACAGACGGACATGGAGAAGAGCGTTGCAGCTTTACTACAAGCTGGTGACTTGAGTGACAAGAAATTGGCCAAGGATGAGGAAGAGGAGCTGGCGCGTAAGCAGGTGTCGACGGAAGAGGTGGCTGCGCGTCAAAAGGAGCTGGCTAAGCTGCGGTCTCTCCTCTTTTACGAGGAACAGAAGAAGAAACGCGTTAAAAAGATTAAAAGCAAACTCTACCACAAGATCCGCAATGCGCAGGACAAGAAGGCGATGGCCAAACAGAAAGAGGAACTGCGTGCTTTGGATCCAGAGCTGGCTCGTAAGCTGGACGAGGAGCTAGCGGAGAAGCGCGCGGAGGAGCGTCTCACGCTCAAGCATCGCAATACCAGCAAATGGGTGAAACACCAGCTGCGTCGCGGTATTCAAGCTGACGATGCTACAAGAAGCGCTATTGCTGACCAATTACGCCGTGGTGAAGAACTGCGTCGCAAAATGAACATTGTGGACAGTGATGATGACGATTTCAATGACGATGACGACGACGACGAAGTTGACGCTGCTTCTCGACTACAAAAACGTCTAGAGAAGCAAGCCAATGCTTTGGTCACGGAAATTGACGCAGACTCGGCTGAAGCTGGTAAGAAACGTGGTCTGCAGGGCATGAAGTTCATGCAGCGTGCGGCGGAGAAACAGCGTGAGAAGGCTCGTGTTGAGGCTGAAAAGCTGCTTCGCGAGATCCGCACTGGTGACGGTGCCGATGGTGACCGTATTCTTTCGGAGGGCGAAGATTACCTCAGCTCCGGCGACGAAGGCGTTGCTGAAAAGAAGAACGCGAAGGCCAAGAAAGCTAAGAAGAACGTGGTTGTTACGGAGCAGGATAAGGCAGCCGTTGACCGTGCACTGGCTGGTGGTGCTCTTCAAACGGCTAGTGTGAGCATGAGTGGTGGTGTGTCAGCTCGCGCTTCGGGTGCTATTGCGATTGACCTTGGTGACGGTGGAAGCAGTGTTGCGCTTGCGAATGGTGACAAGAAACAAGAGAAGGAACTTGAGCTTGGCGCCAAGACTCCAACGCAGAAGATTTCAACCGTGTCTGAGTCTCAACCCAAGACCGACACTGAGGACGCTGAAATGGAACCGGCTGTCGAGGGCGAGGAAAACCCGTGGCTGTCGAGTACGGCTACGAAGAGCAAGTCTCGCAGCAAGAAGAACAAAAAGAAGTCACAACAGAAGAAGGGCACACAACCGGATGTTGCGGCAGCTATCGCGTCTCTTGCACAGGACACGAAGGAAGCAAGCCAGGAGGATTCTGCTTTTGCTACTCTCACGTCGAAGAATGACAAGAAACGGAAGCTGGACCAGGCCAAGACCGAAACTAAGGAATCTGAGCAGGCGATTTCTAAGGGTAAGAAGAAAACCAAAAAGGCAAAGAAGGATGCTAAGACTGCAGGACAAGATGAGCTGGTGCGCCGGGCATTCGAGTTCGTTGCTGATGAGGAGGACGAGCTTGCTCAAGAAAAAGACCGGTTGGCTGGTCAGGACGCTGATGCTAAGAAGGGTGCCGAGATCGCCAAGCTCGTTGGTATGTCTGGTTGGGGCAGCTGGGCTGGCGATGGTGTTCGTGTCTCGAAGCGCCAGATCGCTCGTGAGCAGAAGGCTAAGGATATCGCTCGCGAAGCAAAGCAGAAGGCTTTGGCTGGCCGCAAGGATGCTCGTCTCGAGAGAGTGCTGATCAATGAGAAGAAGGACAAGAAGGCTGCTAAGTATACGGTGAAGGACGTGCCGTACCCGTTTACGTCTCGGGAAGAGTATGAGGCTGCTATGCGCAATCCTCTGGGTAGCGACTGGAACACTTCACAGGTGACGAATATTTTGACAGCTCCCAAGATCATGAAGCACGCCGGTACAGCGATCGCTCCGCTTGTGCTGTCAAAGGAGGATCGCAAGCAGGCCAAAAAGGAGCTAAGCTTGAAGCGCAAGGCCAAGTTCTAGGACATCTAGAGAGACCTCATATTGGAATAGAGTTGGATTTGTTACATGTACGAACGAACTCGTGCTTGTTTAATAATTTGAACTAGCTCAGATAAATGCTGCTAGTACTACCATTGCGATCGTCGTTGTAGAAGTCACCGCTAAAGTCGTAGCGTCTGCAGATTGAACTGTAGTCACAGTCTTGGAAGCCGTCGTGACTGGAGCATCATCAACACCATTTTCGGCAGCTGAGACTCTACCGACGAAATAGTCGGCGGATGAATTGGTGGAGACGAACGATGGTTGCTTGCCGTCTTTCATCTCAATGGAATCTGCCTCCTCCGTGTCTAAGATAACTGTGAAATTGTCCATCACTGTGACTTTGCTGGTGGTGATCGCCTTGCCCATATACTTGGTAAACTCGGAATATGTCTCGGACTTGCCGTCGTACGGTTTGCGCGCAGCTTTGGCGAGATTTACATTGCGTCGCCATGTCATAAGCTCGTCGAACTGCTCAGCGGACGGAGCATCAACGCCGTGCCTCATGGCCACTGAATAATAAAGAATCGTCTCACATGCAGCACGCATCGCCAATTCATAGAGAATACACGGAGGCATCTTGAGCAGCACGACAGCAGTGATGATACCCATACAAGCATTCGAATTCACAAATGCCGTCACGGTTGTCGCGTCCGGTATGATACCCGTGTACGGGTAAAGTTGGTAGTTACTGTCAGCGATGCACATGTCGAATGTTTCGTCGTTTGCCTTGAAAAACTTCCTTACAGTGGTCACCATGCTGTTATCGCAGTCGTAGCTGTCCACCAACGCAAAAGTCTTGGAACCCACCTCCGCTTTGTTGATCGACGTCAATGCCTGCATGCGTCTGGCATTATCGGAGACCAACTTCTGTCTAGTTGAGACTTTGGCATCGACTCCCCTAACGATGCATGAGAACAACCCCAACAATGTCACCAGCACCAGGAATGCTGGAGAACGCATTTGCGCTGCTCGAATCGAAATTTCGCGAGTGGAGACAAAGCACATTCGGGATCAGAGCATGATTCGGATGGGACCGCTTGGTTGAAGGCGTAAAATCGAGCCGACCCACACTTGAAAGCCAAGTTGGATGAGGTACACACGTGTATCCTACGGGAACCAAGCGCAGATCACGGCGGGGGACAAATCCGTATGATGATTAGCATTGAAGAGCCAGGTCAATTCCCAGGGAAAAGCGTAGCGCAGCCTCAGAGAAGCCGGACCAAGTTGCATGTAACACGCACAGATGGAGATCACAACTCGTCAAACAGACTGTTATGCTGTTCGTGCAAGGTCCACGCCGACTGCAGCTTTCTGCTTGAAGCGATCACTGAATTTCGATGTGCCGCGGGTACACCGAGTTTTTCAGATGCAATGCTAGCTTCATTGTACGATTAGTTTTTTAAGCAAGCATTAGTGTTGCCAACAAGGCAACAAGAGTCGCTACGTGCTTTGAGTTGATTTGGGCATCACTGCTCGTCGATGCAGCATCAGTCGTTGAGGTCTGCTCAGTTTCAGTCTGCTTGACGCTAGTTTTCAATTCCGCGTGGGTAACAACAGCATCAGATGACTTTGACGAAGGCGCCGACGACTTCACTGTCGGTTCTGCAGCATACACGGTCGCCAACTTACTGTTGCTACCGGAACTACGAAGTCCTGGCATGTTGGGAAGTGTCACGATCTGCTCTTGGCTAAAGGACCCGTCGATTGTAGATCGGTACTGGACCTCTTTGTCCGCCGTTAAGCGAACTAGACCATTAGTCGTGGTCTTGTACAGGTTGTTAGCGTACTCGGCGTAGAGCATTGATTCAGAGTCACAAGGAAGACCGACAGCTTGTGCGAGGTTTACGTCACGACGCCAATGCATCATTTGGATGAATCGGTCTGTAGCAGGAACAACTGCATTCACGTTGGGATACTGGTCGATATCAACACCAATCTTGAGTAGAGTTTCGGCTGCAGCTCGAATAGGGAAATTGGACAGTTCACACTCTGGAATTCCAGCGAGAAGGATCGATGTGAAGATTGCACGACAGGCTAGTGAACAGGCCATATCGCCAATCTGCTGAGTCGTGGGGTGCGTACCAGAGAACGGAAAGATTTTGTATTGGCCCTCAGACACGCAGGTCTGGAAGACCATGGTGTTTTTTGCGTACAACTCATAGACAATCGTCACAACCGATGCATCGCAACTTTTGTCGTCAACTAAAGCGAACGAAGTGGACTGGTGAGCCGCGGATGCAATTGGAGCCAGCTCGAATACGGTCTTCGGGATATCTTGAGCACTTGCAGAACATACAAGTAGGATGGCGAGGAATACACGAAGTGCGGAGTGAAGGACGCTCATGGCGTTGAATTCGTTCTTCTACGAACAGTTCTTAGTTACCGATTCGTGGGAAACGCACAAATGACAAGTGCATCGGTAGTACTTTAAACTACTTCTGCCCGCTCGTACCAAACAACTGGGGTTTTCTCTACCAGCAATTGCATTGGGCACTCTCTACTTCGTGTTGCAGATCTGGCTGAATGTCGAACCGATAGATACAACAATGGATGGAACGCACAAATCTCTAACGTTTACCATTGACGAATACTTACGGGTTTACGTACTACACCACAAACAACTACTACACGAAACTTAACATCTTGTCGTGCTGCATTATATGAGCACAACAATAACTGTGGTCGCAACGAAAAAAATTCGAGGCGTATTCCACCTTGCAGATTCTGCGTTATTGGATCCCGCTTCAGCAGGAGGAATACCTGGAACAGTTTGAGGATTCTCCTGGATTATGGTATCATTAGATGTTGCTCCTGATGTCGAGTTGCTGTCCTCAAAACTACCAGACCCACGCAAAACTGGCAAACCAGGCGTCGACATGAGCATTTCTTGGCTGAATGAAATAGTTACATCAGGTCGGTATTCCACCTTCATCCCCGTCGTCAGACGCACCAAGCCATCAGTTGTCATGGTGTACAGATTGCTAGCGAATTCCGAGTATAGTTTCGACTTGTCATCGCAAGGAAGTCCGGCAGCTTCGGCATTATTCAAATCACGTCGCCAGTACATCATGTCCACGAACCGTTTAGTACTTGGAATCACTCCCGGGGCCATCGGGTAGTTCCTGATATCGACAATAATCTTAAGTATGGTCTCAGCAGCCGCACGGAGCGGAAATCCACTCATATCGCACTCTGGAATACCTGCCAGCAACGCAGAGCTGAAGATGGCTCGACATGCGAGGGAATGGCCCATTTTCTCGATTTGTTCGGGCGTTGGAAAGGTTCCGTCGAAAGGGAAAATTTGGTAGTTACCATCGGACACACACGTCTGGAAAACCATCATGTTGCGCTCGTATAGTTTGTAAATGGTTACAATGGCTTCAGTATCGCATTCTGTGTGATTGACAAGCGTAAATGTCCGTGAATTCGGCGTAGCTGTTGCGATGGGAGCAGGCTCAAATATTGCACGCGGCGGATCTTCAGCAAGTGCTTGGACAACTATCACCGCGAGAAGAAGCAGGTTGAGCATTGAATGTACGAAATCCATCGTTAATTGTCCTTCCGAGAAGGATACAACCTTGTCGCGATATGCTGCTTGGGGTAAAAGCACAACTGAGTATTACCGGAATTCACCCAGAATATGAACACATAGCTAGCTCGTCAATACTCTCTGCTTGCAAGAGCACCTGGACGGAACTCCTGTATCGACAACAACCATAATGTCGATCACATGTCGAACCAGGTGGCAATGCCTGTCAACAGCACCACATTCCACGCAGTATACCCTGTCAGATAAGAACATCGTGTGACGAATAAGGAACCACGCACCAAATGATCCGACCATGCCGCAGGGAACAATTTACTCATGAGCACGAAACTCTTGCCTCAACGACATACTAGCAGTAACCAGGGGGCAGAAAGATGTGACTAATACTTCTTGAGTTCTTAAGTACTTGATCCTAACGACAACTAATATCGCGGATCCATTACTGATGGGACACTTTCAAATGGTACTAACGAGATTTGCCTACGATGCTGCGAGTACTGCACTGAGAAACAGACTTGCAAGGACTGTAACAAGCCCGTGAAGCACGACCGACGTTGCAGCATTATCAGCCGCAGTGGAGTTCTCCTCTACATCGCTAGCCTCACTGTCGCTCACTTCGGAGTCACCGTCACCAGCTGAGACCTTGCCTACCGTATCGCCCTCATCACTGCTTCCGATAGTCGCGTAGTCCTCCCCATCTGCGTCATACCACGAACCGCTAGCCAGTTTGTACTCGATCTGGTAGTTCGACAGCACACGAATTGAGCTGTTACTGCGAGCAATTTCCAGGTTCTCCTCGTATTGTGCGTAGAGCACCGAGTCCGAGTCGTAAGGTACACCTGCTTCTTTCGCAAGGTTCACGCAGCGACGCCAAGACAACATCTCCTGGAATCGTTCCGCTGTGGGTGACGACTCGTAGTCGTAGGTTAGATCCACATGAATCTTTAACAAAGTCTCTACTGCAGCCTTAAGCGGGAACCCGGAGATTGTACATTGAGGAAAACCGGCAAGTAGAACACCTGTGAAGACAACATCACAGGAAGTTGACGTCGCCATTGCTTCCACTTGAGCAGCCGAGGGTTTTGTACCGAGAAAGGGAAAGATCTGGTATTGTGCGTCGTTCACGCAGGCGTCGAAAAGCGCGCGATTCTTGTTGTAGATGACGTAGATCATGCTGGACACGGTACTGTTGCAGTCGACATTGTCCACGAGCTGGAAGGTGGTGGAGGTGGATGACGCAGTATCGATTGGTGCCAACGTTACTTCCCACGAATCCGAAGACGACGAAGAATCCGAAGACATTGCAGCGGTAGCCGCTTGAGTCTCCAATTCCACGGAGCCTCCGAGTGATCCGGAGCCACTGGCACTGGCCTCAACAGCCAGCAACGCCAACAGGAATATGGACATCACTATCATGGTGGATGGTTGGGATGTGGTTTAGGACCTAAACTTTAGGTGGTGCCGAGTCGGGACTGCCGACTTGCGAAGACGATGGCAAATTGGGAATGGATCTGATGAGACCAGAGCACGGATCAGAGATCGTGAAGCATAGCAGAAGTGATGATGTATTGACCAGCGACTCATGTGACTGATTCTAGACATGCAGAGTTCAGAAACAAGTCAGAAAACCCTTTTACTACGCATATAATTGTTATATGTTATTACAGGTTTATCATGAGTAAAATCCTAATAACAAGTAAATGTATTCAAATACAAGATGGAAAATATATAGTTATATCAGGTTAAAGATATTGAATTGACGCCTAGCTCTGGCCAATTTGAAGCACTTAGGAGCTGAACACGATGATCTCGTCTGGAGACGAAGGACATTCCTCACTTTTCACTCTCGAATACGCAAATCCCGACCTCATTTACATTTGTCTTGGTTTCGAGTTCTGCGTTGCCTGAGCTGCTCGTCGCTTCAAGAGATGTCGACAGGTGAACGATAGACAGCACGGAGAGGATCGCGATGGTTTCCAGTAGAGTCGAGGTTCTCTTGATCATTTCCAAAGGAATCGTCCACCACTTCACGAGGACAACAGTTGGCTGGTAGTCAACGAATGCGTTGCACTGTGATCGAGTGACTCGCACGTTTGCTATCAGGTGTCGGAACTTCGTGATGACAATGGATGCAACGTTGTTTGTGTTTCACACCCTCCACTGCGACAGCACGAAGGTCGATGCGATCACAGCTACTACCAGACTCCACATTGTACGGGTACAACTCCTTACAGCGATCGACGACTCGCTGATGACGCCGGTTGTACTACTTGAGGATCCACTAGATGATGACGATGAACCAGCCACGCTGCTAGCAATGACATATCCTGGAACCAAATCGGCAGCGCTAGCATCGGTCACAACCACGTCGATGGCGTTCTCGAAGGTATCGTACGAGCCATTAGCCAGTCGAACGTCCACCGATAGGTCCTCATTTACGCGGATGGGAGTGTTCTTTAGTGCAGCATTCAAGTTGGTCTCAAACTCCGTGTAGAGGTCGGAACTGCCGTCGTACGGTACACCTGCAGCCTTAGATAGGTCCACTGCATATCGCCAATCCAGAAGGTCTTGAAAATCGTCAGTGGATGGAACCTCATCCTCAAAACCTTCTTGAAGATCCACACTTATCTTCAGTAGCGTCTCCACGGCGCTGACGAGCGGCATGCCACCAACTGTGCAAGCCGAGAAATTAGCCTTGATCACGACTATGAAGACAGCATTACAAGCATCAGACTCCACCATCCCCTGAATTTGCGCTTGCGTCGGGGGTTTTCCCTGGAACGGGAAAATCTGGTAGTCCGAAGCGGACACGCACAAGTCGAAGGCTGAGCGGCAGTTCGAGTACAAGGTGTACACGTTGTTCACTTCTTTCTTGCTGCACTTGGCACTAGCAACATATTGGAACGTTGATGAGTCCGAAGCTGGTTGTGCGATGGAAGCTTCGCCGTCGTCCTCGGATTCACTGTTGCTCGTTGTCTCGGCAGATGCTGAGGTTTCACTACTGAAACTAGTAGAGTCAAAGCTATCAGAGTAGCTGGACTCTGAAGCTTCGCTGGTACTGTCGAAGCTATCATAATCGCTTGACTCCGAGCTCACGATCACTCCAGCTATTGGTAAAGTGGTCGGTTGGGTCATACCTAGAGCTGGGGCAGCGGATTCAAACGCTTGGGAACTGCTATCAGGTTCATCTTCTGTTGTGGTAGGAACCTCTGTCGAAGTTTGTGGCATGAACGAAAGCAGTTCGGTCGGCTCGATCTCCGATTCCGCAGTTGTTGCAGTCGGTAACATGGAGAAAGACGATTCACTTGAGCTCGAATCATCAACATTACTGCTGCCTCCTAGACTCTCAGTCGATTCTGATACTCCAGTCAGTGATTGCTCTCGTCTACTGTGTTCTGACCCATCGCATTCGGAAGTCACCCCATGATTAACAAGCTCAATTGCTGCCACCAGCAGCAGAACCCATGTCGAGACGAGCTGCATCGTACGAGTACTCTTGACGTTGTAGCAAGCCGTTGACGATGCTGCCGCGATCGAGAAAAACGAACTGTAATGTATCGTGGGTCCACCGAGTAGGCTCCATCGGATGGGGCTCAATTCAAAGAGTGCATGTCCAAGGAACCTGATCGATGATCGACCTTCCCATGGGCTCGTCGCTAACGCTCGGGATATGCAGCGTCAACAGTCAGACTCAAGACGCGCTGGGATGCCGACGTTTATCGAGTCCCTGCAATGTGTTGGTCAACAGTAACACAGAGGACACTGGTACTCCTGCATGGAAGTTAACCACAGCGTACAGCTTTGTGCTTTGTAAGCAAAGATGGATGTCCATGAGAATCCCCATGCACGCAGGATTGGAGATGTCGGAACGTGCTGGGCTCGATTCCAGCTGGTATACAGGTACACTGTACACTTTGGTCCAAGACACATCGCGGATTCACCTCGACACTCGATGCAAAGTGGTTGATCAGTAGTTAACTCCATTGCATCTGCTATCCATGCGAGTTGGTCTTTGTTTGAAGTGGTGATGACTGATACAATTGCTGTTCTCGCACGTCGAACTTCTGTCTGACAAGCTGCACTCCCTCAACAAGGACTCCACGATAAAAACAAACCATCAATATGTGCTACAATGACAAGATAATTCGCATGGACAACTTCTTTTTCCGTGACTTTTGCCTTCAGCCACAACATATATTTCTCTGTTTTCCTTTTGTTGGTCTTTGTGATTGAATGCTGTTGTGAGATCAGCGAAGTCTTCTGAAAAACTACTGAGCTTGAATTGAAGCACAAGAACTAATTGTGCAGCTCAGAGCATTCTTGGCTTTGTCATCAGATCGCAGAAGCCCGAAGCTTGCAGCTTGACACCAGTTCTTTAGTTGAGACATCGAAGTTAACTCATTGGATAGATCGCTCAGTATTTGTTGAAGCTCTTGGAGCAGTGCACCTCCGGTAGTTCCTCTGTTGGTCACTGAGTCTAGTTGAGCAAGGATATTGGGTTGTAAAACTAGTAGCTCGTCGTTTTTCCGCTTTAACTCCAGGTACGTCAACGCCAAGTGTTCATATGAACCTGGTTCTGGAATACTGTTATTCAGTGTTGACTAGAGTTCGGGGTGTCCGCTACGC
>PCFV01000369.1:0-30875 GCA_002812785.1 Phytophthora litchii | reverse complement strand
TCATTCGTAGTGTTGATAGGGATGCTGTCATTATCATCGTCAGAACTTCCACAATCAACGGTTTCACCCTCTTCCGCCTTTGACGGAAGCCCGCCTAGACCCCTACGCTGAAGTTGCCCACTTTCTCCTCTTTGTCAGAGGTGTGAACCCTGGTTGTGCCTTCACGAGTATTGCTGCATACACCCCAGCGTACACTCCACTTAAAATATAGTAAACGTAGTGCGAAAGTCCTGAGGGTCAAGACAAACCTGACAGAATCACACATCAAAATTACTGTTAGATATACAGTCAAATTGTAGGCGTCAGACACCGTCCGTGCATCTGCTCATCAGAGAGAATACAATTGTTACGTCGAAACCACCGTACCCAGTGCGAGATTATGTGCTGTCATTGGAGTGACGTAGTATTCGCTGTGGAGATCGCCGTAGACACCAATGCCAACCACGACAGCGCCTGGAAAGTTGAGTGGTGCAATCAATTTGTTTCCTCAAGGACAACCAGCAATGTGTCGCACAGTGGCAGTAAATTTGCCTTTATGATCGCCTAAAGTGCTCGTCCCCAAGACCAGCCACCTCTTTAGGTGGCTGGTCTCAGAGAATAACAAACAGAGTCCCAAAAAAAACAAGGCTGATTCCACAAAAATATAAGCAGCTCTTTTGAAAGGTTTGACTCCCCCTAATGAGGAAAAATGGACCTCATTACACGGGTTATCCGCCCTAATCCTACTGAAGAAAGAAAAGTCCACCACCAGACGCTTTGCGCCTCACACAACCGAATAACTCCTCGCTCGAACTTAGGTCGTGGGAATGGATGGGCAGAAACCAAACCACTTCGCCAAATTGAGCCCATTTCCACAAGTTTAATTTTGAATATCTTGGAAACGCTTTTTTTTACCATAAACTACTCTGACTTATAATCTATGGTAGGCTCAAGAAGAGGCGCAGTAAGCGCAAACCATGATGAACACTGCAGCATTTCTGAATGACCATTATTACTTTTAATGGTGCTCTTCCTATCACCTGCAAGGAACAGATTGTTTTTTATCGTGAACGAGCCTCCGAAACGTACAACGCATTCTGGTACTTCGTTGGCGCGACATTGGTCGAGATTCCATATTGTTTTGGAACAACATTGGTTTTCATGGCAATCTTCTATCCAATGGCTGATTTTACGGGTGTTGCAGCGTTCTTCACATTCTGGCTGAACTTGTCGCTAATTGTTCTGTTGATGTCCTACTTCGGTCAGTTCCTAGCATTCTCACTACCAAATTTGGAGGTGGCGACAGTCTTCATGGTAATTGTCAACATCGTCTGCACATTATTCTCTGGGTTCAATCCCCCAGCTGCATCCATTCCCAACGGTTACAAGTGGCTATACAAGATCATTCCGAACAAGTATGCGTTCTCGAGTCTCGTGTTCGGCGACTGTCCTAGTGATGGGGACGGCAGTCAACGAGGTTACCAACTAATGACTGGTACCCCACCAAGTTTGGCTGATGGAATGACTCTGAAGAAATATTTGGAAACAAACTTCCTCATCAAACACAGCGACATCTGGACGAACGTCAGCACCTTAATTCTTTGGATCGCGGTACTACGACTGTTCTCGTTATTGGCACTGCGGTATGTGAATCACCAAAGGAAATAAGCAATCACTGCAAAATGAAGTCATTACATCTGCAGACCACTGACGGTCTATGGCCCTCCGATCACTTTGGTCTACTTAACACGTTCACGAAGATGATAAGAAGAATGCGAACAATGAAGAGAAGAAGCGGACGGAACCAGGTTTGTAGTCGATCTCAAAGCAGTTGCTGATGGCCATTGGGTATGACTTATGTTAGAGATGAGCGATGCTAGTGTTTGGTCAATTATTAATTTGTGCTACAGGCCAAATGAATATATCAGCCTAAACTTACCCGTGCTAATATAATAAGTCAGGGACTTGTGAGCAACCATTCACTAGGAGTGCTCCTGATAGCACACTTCCTTTTAGCAAGGTGGTCGTGCGATCCCACCACCTTTTATCTAAGGACAATCTTTGGAGGCAAATAATTTACATCAAGCAGTTATTGTCACTAGAATGGAGTGACATCTCATTTTGAGAGGTAGTCGCAAGAACACTTGAACCATTTCCTCTTAGTACCAGCACTTTAGATATACACTTCCTGCTGCAGTCGTAGATGCTGAACTCAGTTACAGTGGAGCAATGGTGGTTTGTCAGGTAAATGTAGCCATCTCCAGCGGATCTGACGGAATTAGTGCAACATTCCAGCAACAACAGATTATTATTGGGTAGTGCAACATTCCCGCAACAGCACCACGCCATTCGACGCCAAGATGGCCAGCGCCACTAAGAAGCGCGTGTCGTACTTCTACCATCGTATGTGTCTATTCTCCCTCTCTCCCCTTCCATTCTAACGTTATTCTACTGTTCTACCTTTTCAGCCGAGGAAGGCCACTTTTACTATGGCCCAGGACACCCCATGAAGCCTCATCGCATGAAACTGGCGCATCACTTGGTGGTCAACTACGACTTGTACCGCAAAATGGACATCTTCGTACGTGACTTGGAGTATACAAACCTTAAAGTAGAGTCTCACTCTACCTCGTACTACAGGAGCCTCACATCGCGTCGGCTGAGGAGATCAAGACCTTTCACGCTCCAGATTACATCGACTTTTTGCAGAGAATTAGCCCCAGCAATCAGAAGGACTTGACCTCGGAGCTCCAGAAGTGTATGTGTAGCAGTAGATATTATATTCTACTGTGGGGAGATGCTCATGTTTTTTATTATTTTTTACAGACAACTTGGGGGAGCTGACGGATTGTCCAGTGTTCGACGGCATCTTTGACTTCTGTCAAATTTACTCTGGAGGTACACTGGATGCTGTGAGTCGACTGAATCACGGACAGTGTGATATTGCCATCAATTGGGCAGGAGGACTCCACCATGCCAAAAAGTCGGAGGGATCGGGATTCTGCTATGTGAATGACATTGTGCTGGGCATTTTGGAGCTTCTGAAGTATCACCCACGTGTGCTGTACATTGATATTGATGTGCATCATGGAGACGGCGTGGAGGAAGCGTTCTACGTGACAGACAGAGTTATGACGGTGTCTTTTCACAAATATGGAGACTTTTTTCCGGGAACGGGAGACATCAAGGTATGGAAAGTGGTTGCAGGTTTGTTGATGTTGGATAAAGACTAACTGTTGGTGTGTACAGGATATTGGTACAAAAAATGGCAAGTACTATGCTATCAACTTCCCCTTGTTGAGCGGCATGAACGACGAGAGTTTCGTGAGCGTATTTAAACCTGTGATCCAGAAGGTTATGGAGACATTCTGCCCCTCAGCTGTGGTGCTGCAGTGTGGTGCTGACTCTCTCACGGGAGATCGTCTTGGTTGCTTCAACGTTACTACGCGAGGTATGCTCATTTTATTAATGCTGTAGCAGTTGGTGGTGCGTACTCTAAGCTGTTGTCTTGCAGGTCATGGTGAATGTGTAAAATTCGTGAAAAGCTTTGGTCTTCCGATGCTTGTGCTGGGAGGAGGTGGATACACAATTCGCAATGTCTCGAGAGCATGGGCGTATGAGACATCAATCCTTTTGGAAGAAGAGGTGTCCAACAACATTCCGTACAATGACTACTTTGAGTTCTACGCACCGAATTTCAAGCTACATCTGGAGCCAGACCCAGACCTCGAAAATGCCAATTCGAGAGAGTACCTGGACGAGTGCAAGTATGTCGATCCTAAAATTGCTGGTCACTTGTATTCTGCTTTAAACTAACTATGATTGTTGCGTTTACAGGAACAAAATCTTTGAAAACCTTCGTGCACTAACAGGAGCTCCGAGCGTTCAAATGAGTCAAGCGCCTCCAACACATATGCTACGTGAAGAAGATGAGGACGCAGCAGACCCTGACTCTCGAACTGAAAACGACGGAAAGCGGCAACACGATGCGGAGTTTTATAGAGACGACAAGGACCAACGAGGAAATGCAGATGACGATGCTGACACCAACATTAGTGCAGCAAACGGTTCTGCTCAAGACAAGGGAGAGGACAATACGGCACCTGACGTCATCCCAATGGATGTGGACTAGACAACATAGCGCGAGGATCACTTGTGCATTTTCGCTTATACGATGATAAGGATGGGCTTAAGATTGTTTCTTGCTGCAAATATTCTCTATCTCTGTTGCTGCTGGATCTTGCGTTGCTTGTCACGCTCAGCCTTTTCGATCTCGAAGCGTTTGAGATCCAACCGCTGCAAGAATTCTTGTTTTTCAATGTAGCTACACGAAAACCAAACCCAACCAATTCAGCCAAACAATAGACAACAAAACAACATGATAACATACCCATCCTTGGTGTACTGCGTCAGTTCCTCCTCGATACCTTCGTTCTCCTTGAACTTGTCCCAATCAAGAGATGTCTTCTCCATCGTCGAAACCTTTTTCGGTTCATCAAGTGATTCCAACACTTGGTCCAATCCTTTCTTCGTTTTAACTGGTTTCGCACTATTCGAGACATTGTACTCTTTTCCAGCAAATTTGACCACTCGATCCACTTTTTGCTTGATCACCACTTGTGCCATGTCTTTTCTCGACTTTTTCACATCCACACTCAAAATGGGCATCGAAAACTCGTGCACTTTGCGTTTTCCACTTTTCTTGTCTCCTGTACGTTTTGTCTTTTTCGTCAGACCTTTTAGCAATTTTGTGGTTTTATCTGCTGCCTTTTTGGACACTGCAGTGGACACATTCATGTCGTCCCATAATTTGTCCACGTGCGAGTCCGTCGTGTCGCTTCGCTGCTTGTCTGTGACGTCGTCAGCGTCTACTAGATCGTCCTCTTCTTCTTCTTCAGCTGTAAAAACGCATAATTAGTGGTTTTATAGTGGTTTTAACGGCTGAAAGACGCACCTTCGGGGACGTAGTCACCATCATCTTCGTCTGAGGAGCTCATTGGGAATTGTGTAGTGATGGAGTGGTGTACGTCAAATTGTTCACCGGTTTTTGAATGGTTACCATGTACATACTAGTACTAGTGCATACCAGTTCGGCACGCTGTAAGTGATCTACGCAGAGTGCTCTTGTTTGCTGTTGAAGCAAATGGCTACACCCAGGAGAATGAGAACCATGCCAGTATATGTAGCTGTAATAGAGAAAGTAATGGCGTTGGTGAAGATATAGCAAAATATTGTCAGTTAATGACCTTGATGAGAATCATTAAATGAATGGTTGCGATACGATACAGTGAGGTTAGTTTGGACACGTACAGGTAGGACGCTGGGGTTTCTCGCCAAGTAGATGACTTGTAATAGCCGTGAAGACAAATGTCAGTGAGTTGCAAATGGGAACAGCATTCGAGATGTCTACACAACAGTGAAAAACATCAATGATACTTGAATAAGAATACATTGTCTACTAAAGCCATAGTTCCCAATGTGAACTCATTAAACACATTGAGCAATGTACCTGCCGAACCGAGAAGGTAGACGTAGACAACAGATCCACTCTGGTTGAGAAGAAACGGCAGCACAAACTACAGTATAGACAACAGCAACAGAGTACAACAAGTCTCTCAGTATCAGCATCCTCCACCAAAATCTCAAGCTCCGAACCTGCCAGTTCTTGATGAGTCCGACCAGTTGCTTCCCGAACTCCCCCACACTGTTATCCTTCCGAGTGTACATGACATCGTCATTGCTTCCTGTCGACATGTAAACCCCACCCAATTCCCCTGTAAACTCAATTTTACATCTACTGATGCATGCAATTCATACCTCGTTTGATTAACGGGTTCGTGCATCCCCAAAGTGCCCCCACGAAGAGGAAGGACAATAGTGTTGATATCGTTGAGCTCATGCTGCAGATTTGCCACGTGTAACGATCGTCCTTGTACCAACCGGTTATTATCGGTTTGCACAGCACCATGGCAAGCAAGTGGCAGGTGCATACGGATGACTATGGCAATATCTACTTCTACAACAACACCACAGGTGAATCTGTGTGGGAATTACCCGATGAAGAGGAATCTGAAATTCCAGATGAGACCAAGGACCAGATCGACGACATTTCAGACAAAATCATTGAAAAACCACGGGAGCAATACAGTGTCTACACAATTGCAGTTGGTGTTGCCGATGTTATGGTCAAATTAGTGGAAACTATTGAGGAAAATGCTCAAGTTGTGAAAAAATCAAAAGGCAAACGGAAATTCATGTCACCCGCAGCAGAAAAGAGATTTCTCAAAAATGCAGCAAATGAGGATAAGAAGAAAAAACATTTGCATGACCGTACAGTCACTAGTTATGTGAATATGTTGATAGCGAAGATTGAGTCTGGCAATTTACAGAGTAAAGAGCGACGAGGAGTTGGGAGTCTTTTCACGGCTGAGGAATCGAGGAGATGGCAGCTGGAACGGGATCAAGAGCGTGACGCTAAGCGACGTGCAATTCGAAGAGCAAGACAACAACATCAAGCTAAAGTGGAATTGCTGCAAAAACATCAGCAAATGTTGATTTTGTTTCGATCGGATCTCATGAAATATCTGCTCGGGACGATTTTGTGTAATACAGAAGTACAGAGACAACAAATTTTGCTGCTTACAACACCGCAGATGCTTGCAGAGCTGAAAGAACGGAAGAAGGAGATGCAAATGAAAGTTGAGCCAGAAATCGCAGAGAAAATGGCTATAGAGGAAAAACTTACTCTGCACAAGTATGAGAAGAATATTCGAAAAGTTTTCGCGACGATCGATGAAGCTGGAACAGGCAAGCTACACTTACTTCAAATCCTGTTTGGTGTATTTTCAAAGGAGTAAGTGTGAATCTGCGTAGTTGATAAAGCTTCTGGTGGCTGTGACTAACTGTTTGGAATGTTGTTTGTTTAGGCGACCTCAGAAGTACGCAGTAAAAGTGCGAGGGCTTGCTGAGCTACTCGGTTCTACAGAATTGCAGCGGTTTTTGATTGATTTTGTGTCCCAGTCGAGCAGAAAGGATCCTGCTGGTCCACGGTTAATTACAACAAAAGAGTTCCGAGAATTTGTAACGATTATCGAGGAAGTGCTTGACCATTACGAGGGTGTCAAAGCAGCCGTCGAAGAAGCAGAAAATGATATAGAGGCAACACTCACTGCTTCATCTTCCTCAGGTAATGGTGTCAGTCTTGCGCAAGTTAGAATGGGGGCGTTGTCAGCAAAGAAAATTAGCCATGAACTTGCTGCTTTGAAAGAACACGAAGCTCATCTTCAAACTATTCGTCATCAAGAAAAGCGCCGAGGTTTTGACTCGGAAGCAGACACCCTTGTGGCACCTAAAGAAGAATGGGAGAAAAATCACCACCATCGACTGATTCGACTAGACGAAAATCTTCCTGTGTTTTGTTGTTTGTGTCGTAGAAGGAAATGGGAGCTATGGAGAAGAGAACAAGAGGAAATTGAGAGTGAATATCGTAGTCATTGGCCCACAATGCACGCCTTACGTGTGAAAAACGAAGAATTGCGCTTCGTTCAGGAGAGAGATCGACAGAACGGCATTCCACTTGAAGCAAGCGAGCCTGCTCAACTCGTGGAGGATGTGAAAAACGAGCAAGATTCCTGTATGAATACCCAACTTGCGAAGTATGAGCTTGGATCCAATGAGCGTGTTAACAAGGAATTTTCTGCTGTATGGGAAACATTGGTTTCTCTTGTCAGACTCGTTGAATTAACAGTCAACGAAGAATCGTCTGAGCGAAGGAATCCTCAGCGGAGAGTTCATAAGAAACCGGTAGCGAGGCCACCTAGAAAACGAGCCAAAGAATTACCAACTATTGAAAGTCAAGATCGAGTAAAGATGTTTGAAAACGAAGAACAGGAACGAAAAACGATGTATACGGAGGAGCTTCACATGGTGATCATGTTAGAGCGTAATCGACGGACTATCGAGAGACCTTTTCTTCGTGCTCAAGATGCTGCACACGACGCCTTAGTACGTTTGCTCGAAAATTGCGTGAATCCGTCTGGATATCTATCGCGACTCGACCTCGAACGATGTTTATCCTTCGTTCCACCTCAAAAACTAGTTCTTGTGGTCACCGATAAGGGTGTAAAATCTCTGAAAATTTCGAATCGACTCGTGCTGCAGACGATTCCATGCCGAACAGAAAGTATGGGAGATTATATCTTCGCCCAAGCAACGAATTTGCAGAAATCCGTGCGAAGTCCATTTGTGGCAGAAGTGATATCGGTTGATAAGCACATGTTCCAATTGTTTTCAGAGCTTGGTCTACTGATCGAATGCTGGCCTGTAGTTTTCGTCGTGACGGAGTTTTTCGATCAAGGCAATTGGCTTACTCACTATCGTACCACCTACTTTAATGCTGATAAATGTGTCAAGTATTCTGCAGTGGAGAAGCACCTATGCAACGTATTTCGAGAGGTAGCATCAGGACTAGCAGCAATGCACAGTCTTGGTCTGCAGCATCTAAATGTCAACTTGAGCAACATCTATATTGCCAGTAACGACAGCGCTCAAGGTGGTGCAATCCACGTGAAAATTGGTGGATTATTATCGTGGAAACACGACTTCGATGTTACCAATCTACAAGGTTCAGACATGCTTGATTGCTTCAACTACTATTACGCACCACCTGAAGTTGTCAACGAGTTGTCAATAACAGCAAAAGCTGATGCATGGATGCTCGGATGTGCTCTTTGTGAAGCTCTCTTCATGTGGCAACATCACCAATTGACCTTGGCGACTCCAAATCAACATCCACATCATTCACCACCTCTCATCTTCCACACCAAAACTATTGGCGAACTTTTGCAACAACTCCCAATTGCAACAAGTACGTCAATGAGGTCACTGCTACGAATGTTGCTACAACCCAACCCAGTTCAGCGTCCACAAATGAGTCAAGTAGTTGATCTACTTTGCAGGTGCAATGCATGATAGACTCAAAACACTAATTTCATGATAACTACTGTGAAAAATAGTTGACGGTTCCTGTCGTTGCGTCCGTTGCAAAGATATCGTGCAGCGCTCACTCCGAGGAGCCACAGCACAAGTCTCAACGTAGACTTCTTGCATCTCGAGACCAAAATGCCCAAGGATCCTGCACAAGTGTTGAATCTCAAGGAGTTGTTTCAAGTTGCCCAACAAGATGATTTCGAGGCTGTTCGTGATTATCTCCAAGTTGTGTTACATGATGAAGCAGAAGGTGATGCTCAGAAAACCATCAAATCCATCGTCGAAGCCAAAACCAAAAACTCACTACTGCACTATGCATGTGACAATGGCAACTTGGAAGCTTGCAAGTATTTGCTCATGGTTGAAGGTGTGGCTAGTGCTTTTCTCAATGAGATCAATGCTTTCGGTCATACTCCTCTGTTCTACGCTGCTAGTAGTGGGAATTTGCCATTAGTCAAGTGGCTCATTTCAAATGGAGCTGACATCGACACGGACTACAGTGATCGCAGTGATATTGTCCCGCGTGACGGAGATCTCGGGATATTTACCCCACTACAGATCGCCTGCTTTCGAGGCCATGAAAGTGTTGCAAACTTTCTCGTTGAGTGCAATGCTGAGTTGTCGGGTACGAGGAGGAATGGGAAAACACCATTACATTGTGCCAGTTCAGAAAGCCATCCAGCAATAGTAAAACTGCTGATTGAAGCAGGGGCAGATATTCACGCTTGTGATAGCGAAGGTAAAACACCGGTCGACGTGGCAAATAGTGCAGTCTTGCCATTATTGCTACCGGATGAGTATGATGCACAGGATGGAGAGGATAATAAATTGGAAGGTGGTTCTGGGGATATTGATGATGACGATGATGAATTTGAAGGAGATGAAAAGACCAAACGTGGAATGGAAAGCGTCAAGACCGCGTTTGGAGCTGAAATTGCACGTGCATTTAGGAGTAAAACATGGAAGACTCGAGTTGGCGCGATCACGGATGCCAGCATGTGTTTCCAGAATGTGTTTAAAGGGAAGAATCTCGTAAAATTATTTGAAGGTGCCTGTTGTATGATGGAGCTTGCACTCCAAGATGCTGTAACACAAGTAGCATCAAGTTGTTGCACTTCGTTATTGAAAGTGGCTTTTAATGCAGTGATGAGTGAGAAAGACTTCCACACTAAAGAGTTTCACGAAGAGCATCCAGTGATTCATCGCATTGCAGGTGCATTGTTGGTGCGAGGAGCCGGATCGAATGAAAAAGACTCGAGCGAAGCTGTGTCATCAGTGCTTTTCTTGATTTGTAAGAGTGGCGACATTACTCGGTATTTGACTTTACAGATTTCACAAATGATGTCGACAGATAAGCAAAACAATCCATCAGCCTCCAGCATAAATGTGTCATGGCGTCACCAGCTTGTAGCGATCAAAATTCTAAACGCAATCGCAAACCAATATCGCATGGATGAGAAAACTAGTGGCTTGAGTTTTGCCAAAGCGATGAGCATCAGCATGCTGGCACTAGAAAATTCTAGTGTTCATGTTCGTACAGCATCAATTGATTTGCTGGTGCAGTGCCTGGTGATACAATGCGAAGAGTCTGGTACGATATTGCAGTGCTATTCATTACTGATCAAATCTTCACTAATTATGTTGTGTACGATGGTCGTAGAAATGAAAGGAACACCTGACGCCATATATGAGCACACCAAAAACTGGTGTGAAGCTCTATTCAAGCAGCACAATCAACAACTAAAGCCTTCCATCCAAGCGAAAATCAATACAGGACTCAAGAATGCTTTGCAGAAGAGCAAACGCTTGTCTAACAGAATTGGTGAATCTGCAGATATCGGTGATAATAGTCGGAATGGTATTACAAAAGGAAATGCTGCGGCATTTGACGTTCCTACAGCAGCAATTTCTCCACGCATCAAAGCTTCTCAACGTGAAGATGATCTTCCGTACGCAGAACCAATTCAAGAACAAAACAAAGATCTGTCAGTTGATATGATTGAGTGTTTTGGTGAAAAGGCTACAAGGTGCCTGTTCTCTAATGCTTGGGCTCCCCGCGTTGAGGCTCTGAGTTATGTGCAGTATTTGATCGAAACGCGTCAGCTTTCCTTTGAGAGGCACAACCCCAAATCAACAGTATCGCAACGCACGTTAGTGAGTGCAATGCAAATTACGTTGATGCAGGCTCTTCAAGATCGTGTCAACTCGGTGTTTGAGGCTGGTGTTTCACTACTAATGGAAGTCAGTATCGCTTTCGAGAGTGCTGTGGCATCACCTGGGGATGTGACGATAATGAACGACTTAGTGCGTCCACTAATCCCGAGACTACTAGTTAAGCTTGGTGATTCCAAGAACCGCTTACATATAACCACGGAAGATGCTCTGTTGCTACTGTCAAGACAGACAGCATGTATCGGACCAGCATTTTTGCTGGAAGAGATGATCGCGTGTGATCGCAACTCGTCACCGCAGACGTTATCTGCTACTTATCTGGCCAACAAAATGGCTCTAGTGTCGAAGTTAATGCTGGAATTCGGGATCCAAGAGAGTTCATCAAGTGAAAAAGGGCTGTTACCTATCCGGAATGTGCTGCAACTGGCATTGCAGGTTAGTGAACACAAAGACCAAAATGTCCGGCTGATGTCTCTGCAAATTGTGGCTGACACAATGCAAGTAGCCCGTAGTGCTGCCACACCGTTTCTCGATGCTCTTGCTCGGTCTTCTCGACAAAAATTAATCTCAAAGTTGGTGGAGAGAGGTGTTATGGAGTCTGATATGCTAATGGATGAGGTTGATGACTTTGAGATCCCTGTCGAGACATGTCGACCCGGAACTTCGAGTGCAATTCGTCTACCTACTGCCTCAGGGTCCTCGACAAAGCATCGGCCAGCACTTGCCAACACTTCACTATCTGCCAGTACGACATCTGCGCAGTCGAGTAGTGCTGCTCAGTCTCAGCCAATTCAACTTCCCTACGGAACAGCTCTGACGAATGAACAAAAGGAACTTTTCGCTAACATCGTTCAAGGATTTGGTGAAGAACTTGTACGTTGTTTGCTAGATAAGGCTTGGGCTCAGCGTGAAGCAGCAATTCGTGAAGTTGAACGTCAAGTCGTGTGCTGTGCAAGTGGTCGAGCTGTTTCAGACACTGTACTCCCAAAAACACTTGAAGCTCTTGGGATGCTAGCTCAAGTGCTCGAGATCGGACTGAATGATACCGTAGCACGCGTATTTCAATGCGCTTTGCGTCTGTTCCAGGTTACTGCAACAGAGTTCTTGCCACTGATGTCTTCAGAGCACCAATACGTGGACGAAATTCTGGAGAATGTCGTGGGTCTGGTACTGCAGAAGCTGGGAGACACGAAACAGCGTCTACGTCAGGACTGCTTTACACTTTTGCATTCAATGGCATCGCTAGGTCACGTTGGTCATGCTCGAATGTGTAAAATGCTAGCTGAAAAGTATCGTCAGCTTGCATCTACATCTAACGCCGTAGCTGCTTCTCCCTTGGTTATCGGGGAACTGTTAAGATTATTCACGATGCTTGTGAGAGAAGCACCAGTGGGTGACAACCACCAGCAACCAGATTTGTCTCTTGTCTTGAGTATTGTTGGCCCAGGACTGGAGAACAAGCACGTTGATGTACGAAATGCCGCTATAACAACTTATGTCACGATCTATGAAGCTACAAACGGAGGGACAAACGATTCATACGGTGCAGTGGATCTACACAGCTTCTTAGCAGAGTTAAAACCTTCAATGCGAGAAACTATCACGCGCAGTGTGGTGCAAATTACTAAGGCACTACCAACTAGTTCCATGGGTAGAGAAAAACACGATAGCAGCCGACCAGAGATTGATACAGGTCGGAAGTTGCAGCGATCTCTTGGTGTCGATGCTCAAAAGCTCCAACAGATCTGCACTGTTGAAATCACGGAACTGCTGACTTCACCGTCTGGTAACTCAGCTCAAAGGTGTCTTGGAGTGGACAAACTCGTGGATTACCTAGTGGCATCTGAGCCAAATTCAAAATTTAAAGGTGCATGGGAGACTTGCTGTCTTTTGGTGAAACAACTCACACTCGATTCAACATCTACGACATGTTTGGCTGCGTTTGAACTTCTTCAACTACTTATCAACCCTCCTACACAGAATTATGGCCGTGGTGAGAGTGTTCAAGACTATGCCATTCCATGGGGAGAATGGGGTGTACATCTTGTGCTTGGATCAACAATTCGTAGTGTGGTACAACAAAGTGCCAATGAAAATGTTCGTGTGCGCTCGAAAGTGCGTTATATACTCCGTCAGATCGCTGGAAAGAGTGTTATTGGCAAGAATGCAGTTTGCAATGCCATTCTCAGTGCTCCAGAGCAAAGCGATATGAGTGGCATAGCTGGCGAGTCGATTTCATCACGCAAAATCGCTTTGACAAAGCTGCGATGGCAATTTTCTTTTCGGTTAGAGCTTCTTTACGAGTTCCTGGTTGTCATTGATAGCAGCAATAATGATGAACCTTCCACAAGACGCAAGTCGACCAGCCGAGGAACAAAATCTTCTTCATCTGATCCACTTGGTCTGGAAAACGTTGTGCCATTCCTTGGATCGTGTGTGACGCACCCAAGCCCTCTAGTGAAAACTGCATCTGCAAAGATCATGCGGTTCTTACAGTCTACCTGCAACGAGCAACTCGCAGCTTTTGTGCAGGCAAGTTGTTCCCCCGCTTTGCAACGACGACTTCAAGCTCTGGTGGCTCAGGCAGCTCGAGGTGAAGACAGCGAAAGCAACAATGCTGATCATTTCGAGGCAGACCGGACTACATGTGTGCGTGGTAGTCGTGCATCACACGTACGACGTGTTGCCGCCCTACGACCACCTCGCTCTGTTCCAGTTGAAGAGAAGCAGATGATGGTGGATGTGTTCCCTCCTCCGAATTCAGCTCCAGGCAAGAGTCGACGAATTTCTGCAGGAGATGATGACAATGACGCTATGAACGATGGAAACTCACAACAACAGAAGTCAAGACACCAACCCATTTGGCTCGAAGAAAAGGCAGGGTCAAGTGGATCAAGCAAGAAAACATCGTCGAATGACATATTTGGGGCAATGTCTTTCGATGATGGTGAGCCTGAAGAACCATCTATGGATGCTATGGTTGGTGGTGGAGTGGCTGGACTCATGAAAGCGCGACGTAAAACTAACCTCCGTGAAAATAGCAGCAACAATGATAAAATCGAGCAGAGAACTCGTTACGGAATCTACTGAGAGCTCAGTAAAGCAACAGGATCTACTAACGCAATTCCACGACTTTTGACAACGTGATTCAGTTTTGTTGACGTTGAATTGTGTTTATGCAGGGCTTGGGATCTTTAGTATACCACTATCAGCGACAGTCTGCAGTAGAGTATTACCCAAAGGTGGTACTGCCACCTACACCACAATCATGGAGATTACGATGAATCCACGACCTTCACAATCACAAAGTTTATGGCGTCGTCGTCAACTTGAATTACTGTCCAAGAGCCCTGGTCTCACTTCGAAACTCACTTACCTTCAAGCACCAGATGACAACAACAGCAACCAGTACTGGTGACAATCCAGAGCGTATCGCTTACGATAATGGTGCTACACTAATGGCACGCGGAGCGCTCGAACTACACGACCATGTGGCCTCGCGAATGCAAATGGCACTTGGTAGACCCTTGCCTCAAGTGGAAGTTCGCTTCGAGAACGTCTCCATCTCAGCCGATATTATCGTGAAGGATACAACACAAGTTGAGACTGAGTTGCCGACTATCGCTAGTGTGATCAAGCAAAGCGCACGACAACTTGGAGCTAAGCGACATGTGGTCAAGAAGAACATCCTTCGCAACGTTAGTGGTGTGTTCAAGCCTGGTGCCATGACCCTGATTCTCGGTCAACCTGGCTCCGGCAAGTCGTCGCTGATGAAGCTGCTGAGTGGAAGGTTCCGTGCTGGAAAGAATACCTCAATTGACGGTGACGTGACATTCAACGGTCTTTCACGTGAGACTTTGATGAAGCAACTACCTCAACTCGTTGCATATGTGCCTCAGAATGACAAACATCTCCCTACTTTGACAGTACAGGAGACACTCGAGTTTGCGCATGCTTGTACTGGTGGAAGCCTGTCCAAACGTAATGAAAAACGTTTTGTACATGGTGCTCCAGAGAAAAACCAAGCCGCGCTCGATGCTGCGCGTGCCATGTACAAACACCACCCGGACATCGTAATCCGCCAACTTGGTCTTGAAAATTGTCGGAATACCATCGTAGGTGACGCTATGTTACGTGGTGTCTCTGGTGGTGAGCGCAAGCGTGTGACGACGGGTGAAATGGCGTTCGGCAACAAACTTGTGCTCATGATGGACAGTACGGGTCTCGACAGTGCCGCGACGTTCGACATTATCTCGACCCAGCGCAGTCTCGCCAAGGCTTTCAATAAGACCGTCGTAATCTCGTTGCTACAACCAGCTCCAGAGGTGTTCGAATTGTTTGATGAAGTGTTTCTTTTGAACGATGGATATGTGATGTACCATGGTCCTCGATCTGAGGCGTTGAGTTACTTTGAAGACAAGGGTTTTAAGTGTCCTCCCAATCGCGACGTGGCAGATTTTCTAATGGATCTTGGGACGGACAAACAGCGCCAGTATGAAATTGGTCCTGTTCCGAGATATGCATACCAGTTCGCTGATGAATTTGAGAAGTCAAACATTCACAAAAACATTTCAACTGATCTTCACGCTCCATTCAAACCAGAACTGATGGGGGACAACAAGATTTACATCGAACATACACCTGAGTTTCAACAGAACTTCTTAACTGGCACTATGACAATTGTTGCTCGTGAGCTGAAAGTTCTTGCGCACGATTCTGCTGCTGTGAAGAGCCGAATGTTCATGGCATTGGTCATTGGTTTATTGTACGGAACGGCATTTTACCAATTCGATGAGGTGAACTCGCAAGTAGTCATGGGACTGGCATACACCGCAGTTGATACCTTATCGGTAGCAAAGTCTTCTATGATCCCGACAATTCTGGCAACACGTGATGTGATCTACAAGCAGCGAGGAGCAAACTTCTATCGCACTTCATCGTTTGTGATCGCAAGCTCTGCTAAGCAGATCCCAGTTGTGCTAATGGAGACACTGTTGTTTGGCTCAATTGTGTACTGGATGTGCGGCTTCGTTGCGAGTGCTCAGAGCTATATATTGTACCAAATTGTGCTGTTCCTGGTGAATATGGCGTACGCTGCATGGTTCTTCCTTATTGCTTCAGTGTGTCCCAATATCAACGTTGCAAGCCCGATTGCGTTGCTGTCGCTTCTGTTTCTCGCTACGTTCTCGGGATTTTTGATAACGAAAGACTCAATTCCGGGATATCTGTCCTGGGTTTACTGGATCAGTCCACACGCATGGGGTATTCATGCAGTTGCTGTAAATCAGTATCGTGACTCACGGTTCGAGACGTGTGTGTATAATGGCGTGGATTACTGTGCGGAATACGGGATGCGAATGGGTGAATACATGCTGAGCGTGTACGGCGTGCCGACAGAGAAATACTGGTTGTGGTATGGCCTCGTTTTTTTAGCTGCTGCGTACATTTTCTTCATGACTCTTTCATGTTTGGCTCTTGAATACTGGCGATACGAGACACCGGAGACAATTTCTCTCGACAATGAAAGCAGAGATCCAGACAAGAACACTGCTTCGTTTAGAGACAATTATGCTCTTGTTACCACACCCAAGGTTTTGTCTACTAGAGACGAAAGTCACTTGGTTGTTTCTGTCACGCACTCTGCAGAGAGAAACTTTATTCCTGTAACTTTGGCTTTCAAAAATTTATGGTACTCTGTCCCAGACCCTGCTAATTCCAAGGCTACTATCGATCTCCTCAAGGATGTCAGTGGATTCGCTTTGCCCGGTACCATCACTGCACTCATGGGATCATCAGGTGCTGGAAAAACCACACTCATGGACGTTATTGCTGGACGTAAGACTGGAGGTCAGGTTCGTGGTGACATAATGCTCAATGGACATCCTGCTACCGATCTTGCTATCCGTCGAGCCACGGGCTACTGCGAGCAGATGGATATCCACTCCGATTCCTCTACAATTCGAGAGGCTCTCACGTTTAGTGCATTCTTGCGACAGGGTGCTGATGTACCTGACAGTCAGAAGTGTGCTTCTGTCAACGAATGTCTTGATCTGCTAGACCTGTTTCCCATTGCCGACCAAATTATTCGTGGCAGCTCAACGGAGCAAATGAAGCGACTGACTATCGGCGTCGAGTTAGCTGCACAACCCAGTGTGTTGTTCCTTGACGAGCCTACAAGTGGGTTAGATGCTCGTTCCGCTAAACTCATTATGGACGGCGTGCGCAAAGTCGCCGATACTGGCCGCACAATTGTTTGTACCATTCATCAGCCGTCAGCAGTGGTGTTCAGTATGTTTGACAGCTTGTTGTTGCTGAAGCGTGGTGGTGAGATGGTATTTTTCGGTGATCTGGGGGAGAATGCTTCAAACTTGATCAACTACTTTGAGTCGATTGATAGTGTGGCCAAGCTGGTGAAAAACTACAATCCTGCAACTTGGATGTTGGAAGTAATCGGTGCTGGAGTGACCAACAATGACAGTGGCGTCAAAATTGATTTTGTCGAGTTGTTCAAGTCCAGTATTCAAGCCCGAGAGCTAGAGTCAAATCTGAATCGCGAGGGTATTACACGTCCATCGTCTTCAGTTTCTGCCTTAAATTTTGACAAGAAGCGTGCTTCCAGCAACACAACTCAAGCCAAGTTTCTGGTTAAACGCTTCTTTGACATGTACTGGAGGACGGCATCATACAACTTGACACGGTTCCCCATTTCGATTATGCTGGGAATAGTCTTCGGAATTGCATACGTGGGCGCGGAATACTCATCATATCAAGGAATCAATTCGGGTCTTGGCATGGTGTTCATGACGCAGTCCTATATGACTTTTATTGTATTTAGTAGTGTGGTGCCGATTTCAATCCAAGAACGAGCGTCATTCTATCGAGAACGCTCTGCCCAGACATATAATGCGTTCTGGTACTTCGTCGGCGCTACACTCGTTGAGATCCCGTACTGTTTCGTCGAGACACTGTTATTCATGACCATCTACTACCCGATGGTGGGATTCACGGGAGGCGTGCAATTCTTGTCGTACTGGGTGAATTTGACTGGTCTTGTGATTCTTCAAGCGTACTTTGGTCAACTTCTAGCATATTTGACCCCGAATCTCGAAGTGGCTTCGGTTTTTGTGATACTGGTCAACTACGTCTGGATCACCTTCACGGGTTTTAACCCTCCAGTTGCATCAATTCCTCGAGGATATCGATGGCTGTACCATTTGACCCCACACAAGTACACATTCGCGAGCCTAGTTGCCATCGTTTTTGGCGACTGCCCAAGCGCTGGCAATGGCTCTCAGCTCGGATGTCGTAAAATGATAGACGCACCACCCACACTTGGAAGCGATATCAACGTAGCTGAGTATTTGGACAATATTTTCTCTGCTAAGCACAGCGAGATTTGGACTAACTTCGCCATTGTCCTGCTATGGATTGGGTGCCTTCGAGTCGTGTCGCTCCTAACGTTGCGCTTCGTAAATCACCAGAAGCGATAAGTGCAGCAAGGAAACAATGAATTCATCTTAGATAAAGGTCAGTAAAGTTTGCTCTTCTATACGCCAATTACTTGATCGACTTGAAATCATCATTCAATAGAAACATTCTCCACCTCTAAAATCCCATTACTCCACTGACTTCGTTCTGTAGTATGGCTTGCGGACTCTGGCTCATACAAGTATGTGACTTGGCTACCACGGATTGCTGTGTAAGTACCTTTGTGCAGTTGTGGTGAACAATTGTCGAGGTTATCGGTGATAAGAAATCGCGGGATAAATCCGATCCCCTCCTTGTTTAGCTCGCGCCTAGCGATATAATGCTGCATATTTAAGAAGTCCGGTGCGGTCTTCGATGAACGATTTCCGTATATCTGTCTTTAACCACATACTTGACCGTCTTTAAAATCTCCTCGTATTCTTTTAAGAGTATGGTTTTGTCTCCATCAACCAATGTAGACTTTGATAGGTGGTTTTTGAAGATATCTGGTTTACTTAGCCATCCATTGAGTAGTGACTTCCGCAAGTTATCATCCTGAAGCCCAAAAATGAGTGCAATGAGCTGGTCTTCCGAATGCGTCTTGTTTCGCAAAAATTTGATAATATTGTCATCTAGGAATTGGTTTCCATGCGTAGCTCTAAACATCTGCGTGTAACTGAGCCACTCCTTCATTCCAGGGCTCTCAGCCAGCAGTTTTCCATCAACGTTTTGTTTGTTTAGCGTCTCGAAAGCTGTCATCGGATCTATCTTAGATTTTACCCATTTCTCGAAATTTGCCTTTTCCATACCATTCGCGAGATTCTCGAAGTCTGGGCGTTTCTTGAGAGACTGAATCAGTGCTGTGATATCTGTATCCGACGACGTTTTCGCCAGTAACGCGTATATTTCATCGTCGGAAATGCCTTCACCGTGTTTAGCCCTATACGACTTTATGTAGTCAAACCATTTGAGGAGTTTCGAATTCTCGTCCAGATTAACTCCAGCTTTTGCCAGCTTATACTCGCCGTATACGAACGTGGGGTCTTTGCGAGCGTTAAGCCACTTCTTGGTGTTCGAGGTAAACGCACTTCTGACCTTTGACACCATCGCTACGCTGATCCTGTCTTCTGCATTAGCACTTTCATAGAACGCGGCATTATGCACGCCTACACCATCGATGGGACCTTAAAAATCGCTTGCGATCTCGAAGAAATGATTCGTGATTGTAGTCGGTTGTCATCCGAATGTTGTTCTCGCTGATCCGAACAAGACCTTGAATTGTGTTGGCGACTACTATGAAGATTAGCATTACTGCCAATACGGTGCAGGAAGCACGCATATTGGTACGTTGATGGGTTTTCTTCGAGAGAAGTTCTTCAACGCTTGTTGATTGGAAAATGCGAAATGAGAGACATTTCTCCTTCACCGGAGGTTCTTGGAGTTTGTAGTGGGTCTCAATACTTGAACACACACGAGGGAAGCTGGCGCTTCCTAGTAACCTTCCTTCTATTGCTTGTCCTTGCTGAGGTAGATTCTAATTTGACTAGACTTGTTCTATGCTACTTAGCTGAGGTTTATCTATCCGTACCAGGAGGGTTACTCGTCTTCCAGATACCTATACCAGCTTGGCCTCACATTCTGTGCGGCCCAGTGCAGTGGACGAGGCTTGGTTCTTATTACCAGCCACTACAGAGTTGTATATCTGAGGCTCAGATTCCGAGCATCATCAAGATAGAGATCACGGGATGCTACATGTGTTACCGAAATTCCTTTCGTATAGGGCACCCCCATTACAAAGAGTACAACAATAGTTCGAGGATTTGAATTACACTACAGAAAAGTCAAAGCGAAACTAGTAGAGCTACAAGTAAAGTGTGAAGTCCTCGCCGACACCTTCAATTAAATTAAAGCCACTAACTTATCAACCAACGCCGAGATATCGGCTTCGTACTGTATTAGGTCTACTGGTGGAAACTCACACTTGTCAGTTGGGGTAGTAAGCTGTCAGAATCCACTTTGCAGCGTCTCAATAGGTAGGCATTCCTATGCATTTGTCACGCTTTTCCAAGAATCAGAGGCAGAAAAGCGTCCAACAGGTAGTCCTGCGTCTTCAGTCACCTCATTAGCCTTGCTTCCAACATAAAAGGAGGCAATCAATACTGGAAAGTACTCCTTAACTGTGGTGTACATTTCGAGGTCGAGATAGCTTTTGATAATAGATGCCTTCTTTCCCTTGTTCACATTGACTCGCAGAAACTCGCTTTGTGTCTGATGCACACCCTTAATGCTTGTTTTACCCTTAGGTGGTGCCATTGGTGCGGTTTTGGCAGTGACTTCTGTCGAACTTTGATATTCAGGGTTTGAATAAGAGCCAGAAATGTCTTGGCTCTGTAGGTGTGCCCTGTAAGAAAGATTTATCTTGAGATTTGATTCGAGCAAGTTGATTGGCTAAAGAAGCCTTCTTATGAATTGAAGGGTGTGCCCTCTAAGAATGGAATTTCGGTACCGGTATCCGGATACAGGTGTCAATAGTGAGATCCTCTTGTTAGTACTCTCAGAGATTTGAATATGAAACAATGCAGGATTTTGGGGATGGAGGCTTGCAACGGAACGTGAGAGAGGTTGTAGGTCTTCTGGATCCACATAGCGAACTTATTTACTTCCATTGCACGAAAGTCGACCAGGTAGAGGTAGATCTTATAAATATTAACGTATAATACGGTATGGAATAAAGGGCGTCTATCTAGTACGGCAAAAGTAAATTAGCACACTCTATTCGGACAACGTCAATAGCACGGACTCCAGCCAGGTGGCTGAGAGCCAACCAATGAGGTTCGGGCAGTTTTATAAAGAAAAAACTATACACCTCGCGACAAAATCTTTGTGACACCTATACTTTTGGTCATATCTAGACTTGCAGGATGAATTATATGTCACTATTTAGATGCGTTCCTCCTATCAGATAGAGTAAGACGAGACTTGTGATGCTGTCCTAGATTTGTGAGAAATTCTATAGACTGGCATACCACAAACTGGAATTCGCACTGCGACAAAACTTAGGGACAAAAATGAATTGATTTCATTATGCCGAGAATGTAGCCATATTCCCTAATCCTTCCGAACTGACTCCATTGTCCTATTCTCACTATGTGGAGAAGGCCAACCATCTCGTGGTCACATGAAGGGCTAATACGAAGCAGACATGGGGTCCGTGCAATCGATAGACGTGTGAATGCTTGCCTAACGGCATCAGTCGTGCTCTAAGCGCTCAGAAGGCACGCGCGAAAAGGGAGGGAGGCCACCAAGCCACACAGATCGGCAAGTGCGTCAAGTCATCCGTGCAGCCGCCACCGGAGACCACACTGCGGCTGAGCTGAAGGCAACGTACGGCTTGGCGTGCTCGGTGCATACGATCCAGAGACTACTGTCTCAAGTTGACTATCTAGTCTACTCCAAAATGGATTGCACGCTGCCGACTACTAGCGAACACAAGTCGGTGGCGCGACTTGTGTTTGCGGAGAGACTCTCAACGGCTGCACAAAGAGAGAAGGTGTGGCTCATGCTCATCTTTTCAAATGAAAAAGAATTCAACTTGGACGGTCCAGATGGATACAAACATCACTGGCGCGATCTGAGGCGTCCTCCCCGCCGCTACGTGACACGTCAAAATGGAGGAGGAACACTGATGGTGTGGGGAGCTATCGGTTCGAAGGGAAATTCAGGGTTAGTAGTGCTGGAGGAGTGTCAGAACTCCGGGCACTACATTTACACTGTCTCGAAGCGTATAGTCCCTTTCACCCATATAAATTACGGCACTGATTTTGTCTTCATGCAGGACAACGCATCAATCTACTCCTCCAACGAGTCCAGGAAATTCTTTAAAGAGATTGCAGTGCAGCTTCTAGACCGGCCTGCCCGCTCTCCTGATCTTAATCAGAGTGAGAATGTATGGGCAATTATGACCAGGAAGATCTACAACGACGGCAAACAGTTCAGCCCAGTATCAGAGCTTAGGTCTGCTGTGATGGAGGCTTGGGCCTCCATCACAATGAAGGAGCTGGAAGATTTAATGGACTCTATGCCATCTCGTTGCGTCGAGGTAGCCCGCAATAATGACTTGTCGAAGCAAAATTTCCTAATGTGGTTTTCAACGGATGTGCAACACATGCAATGAACTTGCTTCTTAAGATATCTTCAAACTCGACGTCTTTGTTAATATTCTCAAAAGCAGTCAAACCAGTCATTTTTGTGTGCGCAAGACACTTGCTGCTCGATCTTGTCTGCGGTCATTGCCGTCTTCTCCCAAAGACAGTGAGGCGGACGAGTTAACAGCACCTGTATCAACGAGATGATATGCCCAGGATAGTGTATAAAGAGCGTAGTTTGCAACAAAAGGCCACTAAATATTTGCCTACTTGATGGATTCATCAAAATACATTTTTGCCTTGCCTAATGGAAGTCTTGATAATAGATCTGTTGGCACATATGCAGACCGAATGATGTGGCAAACAGTGATGAATCTGTCGCTGGGGATGATGATGAAAATAGTTATGCAAATCCACGGAATCTAGTCGCGATGGACCTATTTGAAAGGCTGTCGCGAGTGCTGTTAAGCTTGCTGAGCGCTTTGGGCTTCCACATGATGTGAGCCCAGCCTAATTCCGTTCGGTGTTAGTAGGATTAGTTAAAAAGAAGAAGAACTGGATGACAATGGAGAGAGAAGCGACCAGTGTTGATTCACCTCTGGATTGGTGGACATTTGACTCGGAATTTCGTATCCTGCACAAGTTTGCTGAACATTTTTAAGCGTTCCCGCTTATTCTGCTGCAATCGAGCGCCTGTGGAGTATTCAAGGTTATACGCACACCAAACTTTGCAATTGTCTCAGGGTTGCCACTGTTGAGAAACTATCGTTCGTTTTATATACCAACAGTGGGGACACGGAACTAAGTCTCTTACATCTGTATGAAACTCCGACGCGGCAAATTGAAAACTACAGAGACAGTAAAGAAGGTCAAGTATCTCCTGGATGCAATTGTAGCCACAGATGCCTTCAGCTAAGGCTTTTGACATCATCGCATCATGCTTCATTTACAGTGCTCAGCAATGCTTGCAGTAATGATTTTTAACAACACGTAATAAAGTTATCTTGCTTTTTAAAGCTCTTCATAGCAACTCTCCGTAAAGCTCAAATGACAACCTGTTTTGGAGTTATTGTACTAACACCCAACAGAAACTCGTTTCATCTTGCAGCAGCCTATCAAGGCGCTATTAGTTCCTCCATAGTTTTGTGAAACAAGCACCACTTTGTGAACTTTTGTCTAGGAATTATGATGAAGATGTCAAGAAACTAAGGTATAAAGAAACTAAGATGCCAAGAACCATGTCGGAAATCGTATACATGTACTTCACGAGTTCAATTGTTTGTCGAAAGTATTTGTTGCACATACCATCGGAATATGTGGTAATAAAAACCTTCCTGCCGACTCGGTAGATGTCTACGTTGGTAATGTAACCAACGATTCATCGAACATACATCAACCACTCACACCACCAATAGTCTTCTGGTCTTGAATGCACATCACAAATACGTATAGTAGACTGCAAGTGTATTTCACCCGCCGTACCCACTATTATGACGGCGTTAACTTCTTCCGAATTACCGCCAATCTACAGAACCACCGACATCGAAACGTTCGCGTTGTCGTCTGCATCACGAACGAACTCAATTGCTACTGTTCTTCTTGGCAATCACCTAGCTACACTAAATGCATAGCACTATGTAACTGCTTCTGCGTCAAGTGCTTGAGGGTTCAAGCTTCTAAACGGAGAACTGGAAGGGGTGCATGTCGATGTACTCATCACTTCACCACTCCAGTAAATAGTTTAGATCGCCAAAAGGCTTTACATCCAGTGCTAGACCGCTTGAGACTCTCGACCTTTGACTCCGCTTAACTGTCCAGCTTCACTTTTCACACCTTGTAACGTGTTGACGTTCATTATAAGAAGCTTCGCGGCGGCCGAGTCCGATTCCTACAGTTGTTGAACTCAAGCGATTTATAGACATCATGCTCGATCACTCGTAGGGTCTGCTACAGCCCGTCATGCAGCTGACACCAACACTGCTGCACCCCTTCATAAAACCAGCATGTAAATACTAAATAGTCTTTCTAAAATGATTGTAGCATTTGTCGGTCAAACTGATGCTTTTTATCATTTTTAACTCCTACTTATTTCGATTTTATCATTAAACACCCTACTTTCACTTTAAATCTCCTAGAAACCAACCCTAACGATAGTTAATTCCAAATTTGTATTACAGGCCAAATTTAGGTAATTAATTATGAACATATTCTGTCTTAAATCCACCCTACTCTAGCTAAATTCAGCTAATAGGTTTTCTAAGACCAGGGCCTATTGAACTGTTTTTCATCAGGAGTTTGTATACTCCTAATAACACGCTTCCTGTTTGCAAGGTGCTCGTGTGACCCCGTCATACTTGGTAGTACTTGCAGTCAATACACGCATACGCGGTTAGATTGAACTGTCTGTATTCCGTCACTACACCGACCAGGTAGTCCAAACGCATATAGGCATTTGATACCTACGAGAGAGGTCTCATCGCTCATGTGCGAGGGTTGCATGGCCACACGGCCTAGTCCAGCACAACCTAATCCACTAAAGCTTAAAGTTCGTCAATATGAAGGAAAAGCAGGTGAGAACCTCCACTTCTCTGTTAGAGAGCTCGCGATGGACGCGGTTCTCGTCTCAACAAGCGACTGCGCGTTGCTTTCGTGCTATTAAACCATAGTGGCCGTGCTAAGACATGGGCGTACACGCGCCAAGCACCATCGCTGGTTGATTTGCAACCTGATTTAGGCTGAAGGAACTGAATGGAGTGATGACATGATGCTCAGGACGTTTGATCTGGGATTGCTGTGTCAAGACAGCTACGTTGGAGAAGATATGATGCAAGATAAAGGTATGTATACGGGGATCTGAGAATTATGGTACGATCCGACATAATAGCAGCTGTGACTATGGGAAGTATAAAAACGGACAAGTATCAAGGTATCGTAAGCAGTTAGTGTGTCATAGAGGATATGATTGAGAATGGGATATCACTTAACTATAAATCAGAACCGAATTTCTAAGTTTTTCGCAATCTACAACGGAAGGAAACTACATTGGCCATAAAGCGTTTGCAGCAAGTAGGATTAGTTGATGTAGTGTTGATTGAGATAACTGGATAATATATTAGACAGGTTCAACCATACTTTGCGTGCAGATCCAAGCTCCGGGATATGAATTGCTTAGCATACGGATCCGTCGGATATTGAACTATTAAAATATCGCCATCGAAGGCGACAAGCAAACAAATGACAACTAAGAAAGGAAGACCACAGACCAAGACACCCCCACGACCAGATCGCTGATCAAGGCCACCGGATCCAAGTCAGATTTATATACTCGGACTCCGGACCTACCACTGGTGAGTAGTGTGATGATTAATACGCTACTGTATAACCCCTGCGTCAGTCCAAGACACTAGGGCGTCACTACTTGAACACTTCAAAAGTCACCAAAAAAGCAAGATTTAGCCCAACGGACGGGTACACAAGGTGAACAAGTACGGGTCATTGTAGGACCCCTTCGTTAGTCGGTCTCCAGGCATTGGTGGGAAGTTGGACTCACGAATCCAACAACCTCGCTGATATTGCGAATCCTGCTACACCACACCGGCGTATTAGGCCTTATACAGACGTTCCGAGGTATATCTCGGCGGGGAGCAAAGCCCAGGAATCCTCGGGTAGCCCAAATATACACATAACGACACTTTGCTGCTGCCTCTAATACCTCGACCACACCTCTCTTGGTCTGACCAGGATAAATTCTTGGTTCAATGTACCTTGAGACTACCAACAGGCATTCCACACAACCGAGCTTGTCCTGGCACAATACTGAGTTAGCTACGCTTACCTAAGTCGGGTGCGACCCTTGTTGGCTGGAGGGAAGACTGTTTTTTGTAACTGTTGTATTGATGTGAACCGAAGGAAGTAGATTTGAAAGTGAATTACATTGAGTTATACGTTCTAGTCTTCTTTGCTCAGTCCTACACAATCCACTCTCCTTGTGTAATGGGGTTACAACCATCGCTAACGTAAATTATATCTGTTACTAGCTAGATGTTCCTGCTTGGTGTATTTCACATCAAAGTTACATTTGAAAAATTCTAATTAGTAGAAACTTATGATTTTCTTCCAATCAGAGGCATGGAACACTATAATCATCCACTGACAGTTCCCTTACATTTACGTTAGCAGGTTTAGGAAGAAAGCTGAGTTAAAGGAAACACAAATAAACAGTTCTCGATTTTCCAAGTTAAAACACCCTGTTCGGGCGAAAATTTTGTCATTGTACTTATGATCTGTAAGTATACTAAGATTACTTCTTATTAATCTATGCTTCCGCCTCCACATGCACACACCGGCACCGTCCGCTCCAGAACATAGGCTTGCCTCAACGGAATAGGCTTGTGAAGGACGCGCTCCGATTGGGGCTTCATACGGACGTATTTCTTCCACTGAAGCTAGTGAAGAGATCGAGGAGTAAACACTGATAGTGGAGATTGGAGTAAGAACCAACGGTGGAGTCCGACGACGACGAGGAAGCGACAGCAGGAAGCGTTGATACCGCGGATAAGGAGGTCGAGGATTAAAGTAACAATTTGAGTGATGTCACCTTACAGTAGAAGGTGACTGCCTTCATTGAAGCGGAAATGTGCGAGCGTCGGTGTTTGCTGTGAAAGTTTCGTGAGCTGGAGTATCTTGTGTGCTTCAGAGCTCGCAATCGGGTATCCGACGCGAATAAAAATTACCTGCCCGGGAATTCGTGGGCCGGTGGTAAAAATAGAAATAGCAGATATATGTGGACCAACTATTCTTAGAGCTGATCCAACCGTTCCGAAGAGGCTCAATCTCGTGGTTACTGCTATGAAGCACAAAGTTGAGAAGGCGTCCGGCGGACGCCGTACCACCTCAGACACAAGAACGCGATTCTCGCGAACGAGGTCAGATCTAAGCGTTAGCCGATCTTCGCTTGTTACTCCTTGTGAAGTTGAAACAGGAGCGGTCCAGGATTCTCCATCAGAAGACCGATCGCTCACTCTTCACGTTGCGTAACGATGTAAACGCTAAAGCAAAGTGTTGAGCCAAGTTCCGCCATATTTATGAAAAGAAAAAGGTTATCAAGTTTGTCGTCCAGCAAAGAAAATTCGCGTATTTGCAATCACACGGCAACAATACACTAAATGAGCACATGATGACTGGCATCACTCCTACTGTAGCCCGTGACAGCTTCGAGCAATATTTGATTATCTCCACTTCTAACAAAACGCGTGTCATCAAAGCGGCTGCGCGGATGTGCTCGACCGATATGCGTCTATTTGACATTGTGACTGGGAAAGATTTAAAGCTCTCGTTGCCGTTGTATATCATATTGGTATGCGAGCAAAGCGACAATGTTATATAAGTGAATTACTTCCGGTCGCTAGTACAGTGCGCAATAATGCTCGAGATGATGCAACAGAAATCCGCAAAACGTTACTGGAACTATGTAAACAGCATTTTGAAAGTCACAGTGGAGCGGGTTTTACCGTTAATTTGTGGACAGACTCAATTCGCCAGAGAAACTATCTGTCTTTAATACATTACTATCTGACAGAAGCGTTCGCATTCCACGCACGAACTCTGCAGGTCAAGGACGTGGAAGTGTCTCTCATACCACATAGTATCTTTTAGACATTTTTAACGAGAGTTTGTTCGACTTTGGCATTCTCAATTCGTATCGGTGCGCTGTAGTTCCAGATTCTAGCTCCAATATGTGCGGATCCAAAGGATTGCTTCTAGTTACAACTGGATTCCATGTGCTGATCACAAAATTGGCACAATAATAACAACTGTACTTTGCAAGATCACTTCGGCCGTGGAGTGCATTCAGCTCCATTTCATCAGTACTATAACGTTGCTCCAGTAGTTTCTCAGCTCCTTGACAGGTGCAAAGGTCTAGTAAAATACTTCAAGAAGAGCAAGCTGCAAAACCAAGTCGAATATACACTGAAACAAGAAAACACTACGCAATGGAGCTCCCAACTGTCTCTGTTGGAATGTGTTTTGATCTCGTTTGATTCTGTGAGGGAGCTTTTGGTTATTTGTGGCAAACTAGTGTATATTACTTGCATCGGTAAACCACCACTAGATGAGCTAATTCACTTTCTCCGGCCGTTCAAAGAAGCAACCTTAAAGTCAGAGATGTGGAATGAGGCAACACTTCACTCGGTAGTGCACAAGAGGCACCATCTGGTTAGCCATCCCACCCCGATGTAAATTGTTGTATCATCCACAACAATGTGCGAGGTATTGTACCTAATAATCCACTTGAAATCGACGATCCAAATCATATACCTGCAGACAGCAAAAATGTAATTGCGATAAAAAAAGCTGATGACAGAATACTCGATGCCTAAGTAGTCTTTGCACATATATCACTGGATAGCAGCTATTCTAGATCCAGAACAAAAACGGCGGTTAGACAAGTTTGGTGTATCATCTTCTGATATTGTGCAGACCTAAAAATAAATAGAGGAAATGATGAAGTCTCAGTCACGTGCCAGTTTGCCTGTCGTGGAGCTACAATCACTTTAAAAAAACCCGCGTAAACGCAAAAGTTCAAGAAGTTCGATCATCAATGGAGCAGTCGATATGTATTCGTCTGACGAAAGGGATAGCGAAATTGCTCCCTGTACGTACCTGGATGAGCGGGAGGAATTCTCAGTGTATTTGGAGAGCAAGCTTAACAAATAAGACAAAGGCAAGTTAAACCTGTTGAACTGGTGGAATGTCACTGGTAGCGCTGTGTATCCAAAGCTGGTAAAAGTCGCACGAACAACCTTGTGTATACCCGCAGGTAGCGCGATGTCCGAAAGCAACTTCTCGAGTGCCGGAACGATCTTGAACAAAACTCGAAGCTCGCTCAAATCGTCTACGCTAATGATATCTTAACGGTGAGATCAAACAGGGACCTCGTAGGTTGATAACGAAGAAAGTAGCATAGCAGTGGAGCACTACACTTTCTTGCATGGTATCATTCATTGCTTTGCTTTCTCATAATGTTCACGAAATGTGTATGATTATTGCTCAGACAACAAGTTTTGTGTTGAGCACCATTGGTGCACCAATAGTACTGGTCCAATAGGTAAAGTATACCCACATTGTGGTACAATTTGGGTGGGTAAACCCGCTTTTATCCGCAGGGCGGGTGCGGGTACCCGGAATCGGCTAGAATTTTTTTCGATGGGTTCGGGTATCCGGGATGTGCTGATTGCGAGCTCTGGTGTGCCCTCTTGATTAAATTATGCGTTCAGCGCATGCGAATAGTACTAAATCACGCGAACGGTTCTGATGCAGTCGGGCACTCTTCAGCGACTCAGGGGACGTGAAGCTCAGAAGAATTTCACTATTATTTGCCCTTTGTGGGGCTGGTGAGTTATCCTTCATGTGCTAACAGCTTAGACGTGAAACCGCAACGATACAGAACTCGCGTTCGTGATAGAAATATTGCAGCAGCACCATATGGAAAGACAATGAACAAATCCACCTCAAAACTTGGCATGGTGGACATAGTGAAATGGTTCGAGGAATTTGCTGCAGAAGTAGGGAGTCGTTCCGGTTCGTGTCCGCCTCCAAAAAACCATCTATGACAGAATTAAGAAGAAGTAAAACAGCAGAGAAAACTACACAATACAACCGGTCTGCTTCACATGGGATTCTATCTACGATGAAATGTGCGTTTATGTCAAGAAGAAAAGACAGAGAGTCTACGTGTCTTCCCGCTCAACGGTGATCAACCCCCTAGGTCTCCACTGTTCGACCATTTTCAGTCGATCTGTGAGACTCAACGTCTGCTATCTATGCTCCATGTACCAGTTAAAGTGTCTAGAGGTCCAACTGTTGAGTATACAGAAAGTTGAGGCGCGACAATGAAGCTGCACGACGCACGAGATTTGTTTAATAATATCATGTTGATGTATTTATAATGGATATCAATATGCTTTATTCTGAACAGCGCAGCAAGAAATACGAAGACGACAAATGTGTGGCGAGAGTGCAAGTGGCACTGCTGTCGTTGTGATGGACTTCTCACAGAACTTGATTATCCCTTCGGTTTCGTCCAGGGTTGCGGATGTTTTTTTAGTTTGGGAATAAACCATT
>PCFV01000368.1:0-30905 GCA_002812785.1 Phytophthora litchii | reverse complement strand
ACTTTCAAGCGCTTAACTAGCTACAATCTAGCAACAATCTGCGAGTTAAACATTCTCTCCTGGCAAACCTTAGCTGATGTCGCACATCCTTCACGTCTGTTTGAATGCAACCATTTAACTACATGTAAATGTATATTCTCACTAGCACGATTCGCAGCATCGGTCCCAACCTGTGAGAGTGCAACCGCCTCCTGACGTTAAAGATTAGCATCCGCAGAACTGACTACAAACTGTATATCGGGTGTACTGCTGCATCACAGTACGATTTTCAGAATACATGTACAGTACTAACCTCGTTCTTTGTACTTCTTCTAAGCTCCATGCACCCGTACACGCACTCAAAATCGTTGCAATTTATCAACTTGTCAACTTACCAACTCATTCAACGTGTCCATCAAGTACATTCCTGCGGCGAAGCTTGGACTCTAGAAGGCACTATACTATGCTACCGTGACCTCGGGCGAGCTGCCCTACATGCACTCAAAATCGTTGCAACTCATCAGCGCATTCAACCAACATATTCATTAAACATATTCTTGCTTAAGACTGCAAAGGAAAATAAATGCTCAGAACACTAATAGTGCCATTTCCCTCGCTGTAAGCGGAGATTTCTTTCTCGGGTACGGGTATGCAACCATCCAAGTGTGGTGACACCAAGTATTCCCAGTGCAGAGCGCAGTACAACGACGACCTTAGTCCCATGCAAGTTTCGTCGGATGGAGAGATCTGCACTTACAGCTACTAGGTTACAATTGCATCGACGAATTAGTTGGTTTCACCAAGATGGGCTACAACCACTATCAGTAATTCTGCCACAACGGTTCGAGGAGCATCGATTGCCCGAAGAACCAGAAAAAAAATGGTTGGCGAGCACTAGCAAGCAGTGGCTAAAACCTCAACTTGATCCGGCTCCCCTCACTGCTGTTTTCTTGGTATTGAACGTGTATGTGCTTGTGTTGCTCGATCATGACGTAGATGAAGAGCTTAGCTTTTCACTTAAGTTACTAGTTTTATCACTCCGTTTGTGGGGGGGTGTATTAGCTGGAAGAGAATTATCGGATACATTACATTCATATAGTTGACTTTAACGAATAATTTTGTGACGAGAGTACTTTGTGCCCCGTTGTGTCTATCTAAAGCCAAATATTCCACTACACGACTCTGTCGGGACACAAACGCAACATGGTAGCAGTCACGGAAACCAATTAGCTAATTCTTTATTATATTATACCTGTGTGATAGATATTGACCAATAACCTGTCACTACCTTGTTGTCTCGATGCTGTTGCATGATGGATAAGGGCATTGTTGGGTATTTGGTACATGCTCCGAAAACGCGACCGTACGGGTAGTATTCAGAGCGTTGAAGGTCGTCGTAAATCGGTAGTAGTTAGTGTTTATGTTGACGTACGAAAGCAATGATACCCTCAGTGGATGTATCATCGAAATCTTTACAGATAGGGTGTCGACGAGGAGCAGGTATTGCTGGGTGCAGAAACTGTTTTACTTTCAGCCTCGGGATGTGCGGGAACCCAAAGGTCATCGCTGCTAGTTTAATACCTACGTTAGGTATGACGCGCAACTGGTTGGTTTGATTCGGATTTTGGTATAGTGTCGTGGACGCGAAGAAGTACTTAGAATAGTTGTTTGTGCAAAACGTCTGAGTTTGAGTGGAGACGAGAAGATTACTTGGGTCCAACGTTTTTCAGAGGTATCTCGTCACAGAATGCAAAAAATCTGATGCAGTGTGGACTGAGATATGGAATGACTGGAGTCGGTTTTTTCAGGGACACTGAATTGGATGAAGCTTATACTTGTACTACCTCACAAACTACAAGTAAAGCCACGTTGGATCCATCAACAAGAAGAAGTTGTGTCACTTTGGAACATAGTTCGGTGCATCGTCCACCACCACCACCGATAGATGGAACACAATCGCGTTTGCTTTGAAGACATTGACCCAGAATCTCTTCCCATAACATTATCGAAGATCTTTACTACATTCGGGGCATGCTGTCGTAGACTACTCCGACAAACAGACAAATCACAGCATCAAGGATTCATAAGAATCGTGAAACAATTACAAGTTCCAACAATTTTGAAGATTTTCACAGAAGAAACCCAGATACTTTCAGAATACGCCATGCTCAACTACATCTCACAACCCGAATATGAGTTGTTTTCTAGACACTGATTAACTCACCAAACACATAACAAGAATGAGAAATTAGCACATAGCAAGTTGAGAAGGCAACGACTCATCTTCTTCCTCTATAGTTAACTTTAATGCAATTATTCGTATCATAATTGATCATTCTCAGTTTGAGCAGAAGTCCTGTGAGACTTCAAAGGCAATCCCTGCGAGTTGATATACGAAGAGATTGGAAACGAATGGCGATATTATAGACAGCTTACACTTGACTTTTGTTAACGACCCGGTACTTACGAATGGAGTAACTTAGACAAAATTGCGACCAGAATTAATCCTTTTGTACTACATGGTCGTAGAATTACCAGGATAAAACACTCTTTGGGACAGAGTGACTTCACTGACTCATAGGGAGAAGTCAAAGTTTTCAGCGTTCAAATGTGCTAAAATGATTGCGGCAATCGCAAGATCAAAAGCGTCCTCGAAGGGACTCGAACCCCCAATCCCCGCCTTCGGACGGCGATGCCTTATCCATTAGGCCACGCGGACAGCGCGACCACCATTCAAGTTTGGGCAATGCAGCGACAACAAGAACCCAACCAAAAACGGGCGAGAAGATCTACCTCAACGTCGCAAACACTATTCGACCACTAGGAGCAACAAATAGAGTAACTCTACACTAACAACAGCTTCCGTAGTTGTGTACTGTATAATAATAATAAATCCATCGCGAGGAAGCACCACCAAGTCGATGCAACATGCTTGTCAAGCAAAAAAGTATCTTCTAGCAGATCCCCTAATCCCTCAAAGAGCCGTTATTTTGCGGCCTTCTCATTCGTCAAAAATGCGTGACCAGATCAAGCAGCTCCAGGTGGAGGGCAATGCGCTCTATGCCGATGGTCGCTATGACGCCGCGCGGGCGAGCTACACAAAGGCAATCACTTTACTAGCTGCAAGATATGATAGCACAGCGTCTTATGCACCTGGTGATAGCGACGCGGCCTCTTGGAAGGCTCTAACGGCCTCGCAATTGCTCTCGAACCGAGCACAGACTGCCATCCAGGAACGTGACTTCGCTGCGGCGTTGCATGGTCCGTAGCGACATCTACAACAATTATCCCAGTATTTCTGGCCTTTACGCTAACGGAAAATAATACTTTTATTGGTTTTTGCAATGCTAGACGCGACACTGGCACTCAAGCACAATACGAAGAACGAGAAGGCTCTTCTGCGCAAACTTGTGGCATTAGAGAACCTGGAGAGGTTCGAGGCGGCACTGCAGTTGGTGAACGATGTATTGGACAACGGCGAGAAGAATGCTCCGACGGTGTTTCAGTACTGTGTGGCGGCACGACGTCGGCTACGAAAGAATCTAGCCAGAGATCGCGAAGTGGCGGCCACTGAGGTCAAGCAGATGGGCAAAATGGTGCACGACAAACAGCAGCTGAGGATCAATTTCGGGTGGGTAGTTGTTGTCGGGCACCATCGGGTGTTTGATTTGGAGAAACAGACACGTTCGCTAATTATTTTTTGTGCGATGGTGATGGATTCTTTCGATGTAGATGTCTGCTGCCGTCGCAAGTTCCGCTGGACCAGTTTTTCGACGTGAATGTTAATATCGGCAACGAGTTCGGTTTGTTCCGAAGGGATTACGTGAAGAATGGAGAGCATATTTATCTGCAGTGCTCGCTGCGGAACAATGCTGAAGGAAGGTACAAGTTGGTGTTCCAGGACCCGTTCAACTCGTCAGACGGTGGAGATATAGGATATGCCAATGTCAACGGTAAGCTAACGCTGAATGACCGTGGTAAGGCGAGTTTTCGCGTAGCTGTCGTGGTTACTGACGAAATCAAGCATGACAGCGTGTCAAAGGCTGTCGCTCTTGAAGTTCGAGCACATGATGCATCCACCGCGACGTGGAACTTGTTTCCCGTTGTGTCCTTGCCGTTTACTATTGTAGCTTCTGGCGGTGATCTGAGGGAGGGAATTACTGGAGACATCGGTGTGCATTGTTGCCGAGCTGTGTCGATGCCCGGATTGCAACATGGTATTCTTCTGGCCGAGTCACCTGGGAACCTTGGTACGTCATGCTGCTTGAGAATCAAAGGTGGTAGTCTTGGGATGAGGCTAATGTTGTTTGGGATTTCACTGGTGCTCGCTTATGCAGGAATTGGGGGGAAACTATGGGACTCGTGCCTCGTGTTGACACGATATTTAGCTGCTCAACGAGAGCTTCTTGTGGGGAAACAAGTGGTGGAGCTTGGCAGCGGACTGGGCCTGGTTGGTATTTTCTGTGCCATGCTTGGCGCACGGGTCACCCTCACAGACATGCAGGTACGCAAGCACTGGCTTGCTGCAACTTGTCCGTCGTGGCATCAAAGTGCTGGTCAAGCGTACTTATCTTTTCGTTTCGTCTTGACGATGCTTGTTCGTACATAGGAGGTAATACCGCTGCTAGACTACAACATCCGCTTGAACTTTCACGAAGAGACTGCAGCGGACAACACATTGCAGTGCTCTGTTAAAGGCGGTGTTGCTGTGCTCCCCGTTGCAAGGGAGCATCTTTGGGGAGAGCATCCGCGTGATCTGCCTGCGCAACCCGACGTGCTCGTTCTCTCAGATGTTGTATACGACCCGGAAGGATACGCACCTCTCGTGTCATCGCTTGAGGCTCTTGCAGCTTCGCCAGAGACTCTGGTGCTAATGGCTCACCGCTCACGCAACCCAATGGAGCACCAGTTCTTTGAACTTTTGTCGCAAGCCTTCTCGTGCGAGCAGATCGACTGGCTTTCCACCGAGAAGTCCGCCCCAAAAGCGCCTGCAGCTGGTGGTCCACCAAGTGCAGAACAAGCGCTTCAAGACGTAAAAATTTTCGTAATTCGACGGCTGGTAGCGCAGTGACCGGACTCGACCGGCTACAGGTGAGCCGTCATTAGCGATCCGAGCTTTTCGCGGAGCTACTGGAAGGTAAAGGCTTGAGTTTGGGCTACGACGTCAGAGATGTGATGGGTGGGAGCTCAAGTACAAACACGCAAGTTGTCTCCTGAGGCACGATGTGAGACGATGGCAAGGCAGAAAAGATACTCAGCGGCGTTGGTCGGTGTAAAGAAGCAGAGGAGGTGACCAACGTGTCAGTGCATAGAGCCCGGAAGCTACGATGAACGTGAATAAGACGGCCGCTTCAACGTACGTGGATTTGGGGTCGTGACGACCTCGGCGGGTGTACTCATTGACGAATCCGGCTCTAGTAGTTGATTTTCTTGCAGGTACTTGTCGCTGACAAGTTACGGGAACTTTAAACCGGCTAATACACGATCAATGGCGGTCACGACGCACTCGCTTGACCGAATCTTCGGTCAATGAAACCGGTGATGCAATAGAGACTTTCACCTTTACAGCAAGATCTCATGGTCCGACCAAGCAACTAAACATCGCATTAGTCACCTGTGGTTCTCGTGCGGACTATCCTTGAAGAGCCCCAGGGGGTGCGGCGCGATTTCGCGAAGATTCCCGCATTTTGTTGCTAACTGCACTAACAACGATAGAGGGCGCCTTGACATTCATCGAGCTTTTAGAGAGCTTTACGATCGTCAAAGACTGGGCCGCTCGCCACGCTTTTCCGATGCTCGCACACAGCGGAGCAAGAAGGGACTTGGGCGATGCACCGCTCGGTCGTGAGCGTGGTACTCCGAGGTGGCAACAAGTTGATGCGAGTGGCAGAAACGATGTGCATGTTCCCACTCTGTTAGTCAACAGAACTCGGAGCAAATGGCATCTGAAGTTGACCAAGCTGTTTGCAAGAGCGATGAGAACACTTGCTCGCTCATATGGACTCGTTATCACGGTTGCGCCTGATGGTTGAGCCGTTGCGTGCTGGTTTGGGACGTGCAGATCTCCGCATCTTTCATCCCAGCGGGAAGCCCCAGGTGGAGCAAAATCTCAGTAGAGAGAGAGCGAGCTCCAGCCGGAACAACCAGATGACGAGCGAAAGCGATCAAGTATCGCTGCGAAACTTCATTTGCGGCGGGCACTTACGCCTTCAGCATTTCACGCTGCGTTACGGCAGAGACTCGAGTGGTTTGCCGTGCAGTCAGCAGGTCGTCCGTCGCCCCTGCAATATATCCCACAGTCACGAAAACTTTGTGGTCCGTGAGGTCAGGCAGCCTTGGTCAAAAAGGCAACTTTGCTTCAGTCCGTGGTGATGGCAGTGTGATGGCCGTAGGATACGGGCGTAATACCCAGTAACAGCATAACCTTTCGTAGAACATAAATCGGCAGACGACGGTGTATCTGTATATGCTTATTATCAAGCATTTGCCTATTATCAAGCATATTCGTCAAGTTACCGTTTGTCTGTTTTATGCATGTCGTCCGTTACGAACGTGGTACTCTGAGTGACACGTTCATTGCCAGGATATCAGATGGTGGCTCGCCATCTTGTTTTCTGGCAGTCAACATGTAGACTGTCGGCGATCGTAGCTCGTCTCTGGGCGCCCGGTTCAGCAAAGTGGTGTGCCGCGGGCTTTGCTCTGTTGTTGTCGTAAACTGTCCGTCGTGACTGGCCCCGAGCGGTGCCTTGTTGAGTGGATCAACGGCACCGAGCATTACGAATGCTGGATTTTGGATCCTCCTCTTTCTCCCTCACTCAATTGAGACGACAGGCAACGCGTTTTGGTGGGCCTTTGCAGACAACCAGCCGTCCCGCATTGAATTGAATTCTTGAGCGCATCGTCCGACGCAACGAGCACTGCGGGTCGGAGCAAACTCATAGACAGTGCAAGCAGTGAGGGTTGCCTGCACTGCAGAGGCGCCAGCCGGAGCGCTCAAGTCAGTCACGCACGCGGGCCAGCCGGCCCGGCGCTATCAGCGATAGTATCACGGCTGTCTAGCGTTTGTGCCACCGGTGCAACCAGACACAGGAGAGGGGTCGCAAAAAGAGGAGAGGGAAGCCGCACATCAAGCTGCTCATTCTCGAATTTCACTACTGAAGCGCAATCGACGTTCTCAGTTTTAGACTCTACAAACTCAGTGAGTCGCCGGTCAAACACCCCACGCGACTATCAGAAACGCAACCGATTCACTCGACACTTTTCGTCTAGCAGTTGTCGGTAGGAACCAGATCATCAGATCTACCAAGTCTCAACACAACAAACCAGACAGCAGACAGACGCCAACGAGTCAGTCACTGTAGCTGTCCACACATTCAAGTTTTCACCAAATAGGACAAACCAAAGAACTTTCATGTCCTTCGGAATGGCTGAGCGTCACCAAGTGCGTGCACAGGACTCCAAGTTCGACGGCAACACTGAGAAGAAGGCCGAGCACCACAGCGAGGACAAGTCCACCTTAGAAAATGACGACTTCGACGATCTCCGCCTTTCGACTTCATCCATCATCGAGCTCGACCGCAAAGACCTGTTGATTGTCAAGGACGGCACCGTTCGTGTCGCCGAGTCTCTCGATCGAGAGCAGCAGCAATTGGACGCCAACGGAGAAGTTGTCAAGGCTTCGGGTACCTGGACCAAAGCTGAACACGAGCGCTTCCTACGCGCTATGGAGACTTTCCCTAAGGGCCCCTGGAAGGCTATTGCCGAAATGGTAGCTACGCGTACGGTGCGTCAAACGCAGACGCACGCCCAGAAGTACCGGGAGAAATTGGCTCGCCGCATGCGTGGTCTTCGCAACCGCAACGGTACCCTGCAGACCCCACCAATGTCTGTCGGTATGGTCCCAGGTGTGGGCTACCCCCAACACGTTGCCTCTCCTTATGCTAGCGTCTACCAACAATCGCCTCATCCCGGTGCTATGGGGTACACCTCCATGGCGGCCCCCACTCATGTCATGGCAGCAACAGCTATTCCCCTAGCACGTGCAATGTCACTACCGGCCATGCCCATGCACAGTTCTCCGCTCCACCACCACACGACCTACGCCTCCACTCCGATGTCGATGTCGGCTTCGGTTGCTATGGTGAGCTCAGAATTCAGCCAGCTCAGTACATCCACGATCTCGAATGCGTTCATCGGAAACGCATCATATCCTGCATCCTGGGAAGGCAATGAAGTTGTAGTCAAGCAGACTGTTCCAGACTTCGACGAGTCCATGGATTTCCTCATGGATGTATACTCGACTAACCCGAGCCAGATCAACAGGGCGGTGTCATCTCAGTCGTCAGGAATGACCGTGACCCCCACAGCATGCATCCCGCGCACACCACAGACGCCAACACCGTCCTTGATGATGAAGCGACACCCAGGCTACATGCCCATTCAAGAACTACAGAAAAAACACTTTACTCATGTTGACAACAGTGTCAACAGAGAGCAGGAGACGAAAGGCGTATAGTTTGACTTGAACCACTTAATTTATTCACCTTTGTCTTTCGAAGTTTGTTTATTTTCGAGCTGTATACTGCAAATTATAGCGTCGAACTTGACGTTTGCTTCGGCTGTATTGTCAGCGATACGTATACTACAAACCTCGCCAACACTTACTACTGAAATTATCGACAGTCCTGTTTGCGGTGCGCTACGTTGACAACATCAACACTGTCAGTTACCCTGCTGAACACAGGGTTTTCGTGTCGTCGGAGTTGACACTGGAGCAAGGTAATCTCTCCACGGTCTGGTCGTTCTAAGCGTGAAGACGAAATGGCGCCAGCCACCACCCAGCCCAAATATTCACTTTCAACCATGTGCTACGCCAGAACCATCATCACGCAAGTAGAGTTCGAGAAGCGATTGATACACGAGCGTGCTCACATTGATGCGATGGACATGGAAAAAGCTGAAAATTGTTCACTGACGACCAGCATATCCATCCAAATTCATCTTATCCTTAATGTGACACTGAAAGTTGTTCATTGACTGCATCGTAGACAAGCTACTTTATTTTAGCGATTATTATTATAATAACTGCACACTAATACTGTAGTTTAGTGTATTCGTTTCGTAATGTGCAACTTTAATTTCTGCTAGCGCAACTTAATTTCAAATTCACCACCATCCGCACAATAGAACCAACAAGTGCCAATCATGAGTTCCACGCCTTCCGACAGCACGCCTCGTGCTCCGCAGCGCCTCACTCTAGAGGAGAAAGTCTGGTTCGACCGACGAAAGAGTGACATTGAATATTGTTCAGGTGTCGGTGGTGCATTGGGCGCAGCTGTGACCGCCGCTATCACCGGTAGATCAACGACGACTAATTATCCATGAATTTCAGCTAATTCTCACCTTTCACTTGTATTATCCTGCATTTTAGCTCTGGGTCCGTTCCCGAGGCGCGTGCAATTCTTGGCCATTACTGGTGGTGCCATTATCGGTGGAGGTGTAGGATACCTCTACGCGGACACGAAGGCACTCGAACGGGTGCAAGACTTGAGTGCCAGTAGCAACCTGCGCAAACAATACCAGCAAATGTGAGTTACATAGGAATCCGTTGGGACTGTTGTTAAGTACAAAAACTGATGAGCTGTTGATGTTTTGAAGTGAGATGGAGAAGAAGGCGTCCAAGGTTTCCAAGTAATAATACCTTGGCTCTAAGCAGCTGATACTTTTGCTAGCAATGGACAACGCGATGATCAAAAGAGCAAGTCCTATGATAAAAGGGAAGTTATGCACTGCAGACCTGGTCCTACCGCCTCTTTCGTCTTGCTAAAATGATCTGCACTTCAGTTTATTTTTTTCTGTCGGCCATCAACGTGTCGAAGGTCAGGGTTTTTTGGTCGGATCTTGCTTTTTAGGGTCGCTCTCAATGCTCTTGTGCGTCCCTAACTCAGTTCACTTGCTGTCTAGGGCTGCTGCGAGTCCTTGATTGTCTGCTTGAACGAGAACGGATGGAACTTGTGGCCGTCAGCTTTGTAGAACTTGTTCTGGAACTCCACCCAGTGCAGACGCAGTGCGTGCAGGAAGCACTCCAGCACATCCATAGCCAGAATAACACCGAATGTCGTGGCTGCGAACACTGCAAAACCGATGAAAATTGCGATGAACGAGTCACTGTTAATGGTGGACAGCATCGTCTTCTCCCAGAACACAGTGGCAAGTTCAGAGTGGGCAAGACTCAACGCCCACAGACGCAGGTACGATGCCGTGTTCGAGACCATCCCCAGCACGAATTCGATGGTTTCAATACCTTGGTGGATAACCACTTCACCAAACTCGAACTCCTCACCATGGCCACCATGGCCGCCGCTCGAGTTACCGTGGTGGTGCGACACCAAACGCTCTTCAGCCTCGTCATCGAAGTCTACGTGGTGGCTCACAGGCGGTGCCGTGCGGTCGTGTTGGATCTTCATGTAGATGGGCTTGATGAGCAGCATCGCTGGCACAGACACGAATGCCATCATAAGCAAAGTCTGCTGCGTTTCAAGCTGGCCCTCGTAAAGCGGGTCAACCACATTGCCGGGTGCCAATGCGATGTTGATAAGCGTGTTCACAAGTGAAGGCGGGCGGCAACCAGTGTGTTCGCCGGCAAAGTTGTACGGGCATACCTCGTGTTTCATGCGCTCAGTCCAATCAATGCTCCATTTCATCACAATCAGTACGATCATGTAGCAGAAAAGAGAGACGGCGAACACGATCTGCGGGACGAACTCGAAGAAGAAAGTCGAGTAGTCACGGAAGTACAGGTTGTTCCAACCCTTGAGGAAGATACCGAACGTCATCTGAACAATGCCAAAGATGACCGAGATCTTCATCTTGAACGAGTTGAAGAACAGCAGCTCGTTTGAAGATGTCTTCCAGATAGGATCAAGTCCAACAGCATACACATTGTCACCAGCAGAGACGTCCGTAGCGTTCACGTATGTCATCTTGCCGTCAATCATGTACTCAGCCACGCATTTTGCCTCACGATCATGAGACTCGAGACAGTCCGGATACGCGAACTTGGACCCAAAGAGGTTCAGCGGAAGTGAGAAGAAATCGTTGTAGATGAGACCAGCGTACATGGCGAAGGCACCCATCATGAACAGCATGTAACGACCACCATAAATCGATGCCGCCATTTCGCCCATGCTTCCCGGCTGCTCAAGGCGACGCTCCGTCAAGATCAGATACAGTCCAAAGAGCAGCACGCAGAGACCATGACCAATATCACCGTACATGACACCGAACAGGAACGGGAACGTCACAGCAGTGAACACCGACGGATTCACCTCACGGTAGCGAGGGCAACCGTACGTTTCCACGAAGGCCTGGAAAGCATCAGTAAACTTGTTCGTCTCGAAGTAGGTAGGTGGTACAGGCCACGGCTTGGCCACACTGTCGACAAGCGACGGCATAGACTTGTCATCAGCCGCAGTGTGTGCACGCGTAACAGCACGACGCACGCTCGGCAACGCCTCCTTGATGACCCAGCCCTCAGCACGGAGCATACCACTCACATCAGCACGGAACATGTTAAGCGCATGATACGTCGCCTTCTCCTGGAGCACAGACCACTTCCACGATTCCAGCGTCTCCGCCAAATCACGGCACAGCAGTACACAGCTTTCACGGTTGCGGCGCAGAATGTGACTGCTCTGGTTCAACTCACCAGCATTGCTCTGGATCAGGTGAGCAATAGCAGCACGGTCTTCCATGGGTGGCAGCGAGTACAACCTTGCGTGAAAGGCATCGCAGATCTTGCGCAGCTTGCTCTCAATAAAAGTCGACTGGAAGAAGATAACGAAGGCATGCTTGGTGACCGGCTGGCCGTTCGTGGGGTCCACTAGCGGCTCTTCAATGGGTGAGAACCGCGTGAAGCAGTTGCCACGCGTAGTACGGAAGATCATTCTCTCAAACTTGAGTCGTTCATCAGCAGGTACAACACCCGTGACATTGCGGAATCGGAGTGAGGACGAGTCCTCTCCAGCTCCCACTCCAGGAGACGTCTCCACAAAGCTGTATCCTCCTGACCTCGACGTCGTTCTGGAGTTTCGACGTGCTTGTACCTCGGGAACTATAAGACATAACCAAAAATGAGTTTTCCAGCCACCCAACTCTAAAAATCTTCTACGTACTCTCAATCTCAAAGAACTCGCCCGCTCTTGAGATAATTTCTTGTAGTTCTTTGCGTTCATTATACTCCCTCGTGAGCTTCTCGTGCATTGAATTAAGTTGCAGCAACTCCTGTTCCTTGTCTTCCAGCAGTCTTTCCAATGTATCCAGCGCTCTAGCCGCCGTATCCTGCGAGCCATAGCGAATATCCGCTGAGCCTGCTAGAAACTGGTCGATAGAGCCTGCAGGTTTAGGCGAGATGCTGAACTTGGCCAGTTCGACCTCAAAGTAGCGCAACTTGCGCTCCATTTCATCGCAACGTTTGACGTAGTTGACGTAGCGACGCTGGAACGGCGTGAGCTCCGGGTTCAAGTCGGTAAACTCGAGCACCCCGAGGTCGCCCAGCTTCTGCACGCAGTCGTGGGCTGCATCCTCGTTCACAATGAGTGAGATGTACTCCATCTCAGCCGAGCGGAGCCACTTCATGGCTGTTTTTAAAGCGCTTAATCACGACTTGTAGACAGAAGTAGACGGGGGGGATACCACCGGGTGAAAGACGAGATCGAGACGCGTCGAATGAGCACGCTGGGGGGCTCACTAGCGAACTGGAAGTGGAGCGAACCGACGACAGGATGCAGCAACGGAGGCTAAGCTTAGCGCTGTCTGGGAAGGCTTTTTATAGGGGAGATCGGATTTAGAGACTCGGATTAAGTACGAGATTGTAAAAATAAGATCGCGACTGAGGGAGTGGAAGTGACGTAAAACTAGGATTTACACGATCCAAGATATCGATCGACCAGCAATTTTTGGGGAAGCTAATTTGACACTTTTTGTGGTGGATGTTCTTGCTGGGTCTGATCTGCTCCTCCAGTCTGGCATGCTTTTCATCGATGGAGGTGAAAATGGCAGATCCAGAGCCATTAAGAAGGAGTTGAAGAGTGTCTGATCCTACGTCGTTCATGCCACGCAGAGTGGAATCAACATCGACGAAGTAGACGCAGATATGGACAAGAACAAATGCAATACCCTGTATGTTGAAGGTAGACGATGTAGAGAAATCGAGTTTCATGTAGGAAATTAAAGAGTAAAGAATGTGGGAGGCTGAGAACAGCGTGGAATACAGACACATTTGCTCATCTGAGGTACATACAAAATTTGTACAGGTAGTGTAGGTGAGTGCTGAACATTCGAGGACTGTCGTCATTAGAGGGTGTGTAAACTATTCTCCACAGGAGCGCTTTGAGACACTAAACAAGCTACATAGCACGGTTCGGGATATCGATCTCAGTTCATCCGTAGTAGATAAAATTGTAAAACTAACAACGTGTAACATATTCAAAGCATATATGCCAAATATCTTTTATGGAATGAACTCGACTTTTTCAGGTAGAATGCTAGGCAAGCTGCGCCTTCGCTCATCGCGCTTGGTAATAGCGACTAGATCGTCAATACCAGAAATCGTACGTCCAGCAGTTACCGAAGTGACATTCTTTCTGCATCTTGTGTTTCTCCTCGAGGCTAGTCTTGCTGCCGTCCACGGATGCAATAGCTGCGGTTGATCCTGAGCCATCCGCCTGGTTGAGCCTGCGTGCTTCCGATCCCACATCACTCATGCCACGCAACGCTCCAGTGGCGGCAACATTTCCAGTTAGAAGGCTGGTAGCGATGAGAGTGACGATGGTTAGCGAGATGCGCATATTGAAGGGAGTTGATGGTGTTGGGAGTAGTGGAAAACTGTAAATGAGAGAAGGCTTGACAAGGTTGGGAACATGGTATTCAATTATCTTCATTTTGTAGATGGCTTGTTGCTGGCTGCCAATGCTTCAAGCGTTTTCGAGTTTCCATAACGTGACCGAAGATTCTGCCATTGTGGCTACGCTTGAGGTGTCATCGCCAAGACTATACATTTTTCCGCATCAAGTAAACTCCGAAAGCACCGGCGGCTCGCCTTCAACTTGGAAACGGTGTGGGTGAGATTGCTCGGGCTTATCAGTTCTTGATCGACAGATGATGAATTTGACTTATGTACTACGACGGCACCTCGAAGCATTCGAGGGTCTTCCTCAGCCGAAATGGAAGAGAAAATCATCACCCAAATTAACACGACGAAGGTCCACGTGGACATGCTGCACGCAAATTGATTAAGACCTTCGGAGAAAAACAGCAACTGGTGTTCCGTTAGGCTCGCCACCAGTGTTTTTGTAGTATATCACAAGTTCAGGAACTGCTCTCCATAACTTGCATAGAGCATCAATAGTTTATCTTATTTTAAAGCATCACAACTGAAAACATACGAGTGCCTTGGTGATATCACGGAAGCGAAGATGGAGTTCCACTTGGTAGAACCATTCCAGCTGGCTTCCTTAGATGATATCACGGAAGCGAAGATGGAGTTCTACTTGGTAGAACCATTCCAGCTGGTTTCCTTAGAGACACGTCGCTTGGTCAGTCTTCATGGGCAACCACAGATTGTCAAAGTAAAAATGGTTTAGCTAAAATTGCATTTTGTTCGTGAGGGTGCTATCATTATATATGCTTCACTTCAATTTTGTAGTTCCAAATCAGGTGTGGGATTAATTCTTCCTAGAAGTTCTAATCCCAAATGATGAACGTTTCAAACAGCTTTCGCTGAGATGGTCGGGACATTTTATACCTTGTTACAATGCCGTCCAGAAACTAACTGATCCCACCTCAAATCATCATTTTTTCAATTCCTCACGCAAGTGTATTATTTACTTTCAAGAAAAAGTTTTCATGATGGCATTTGCTTCATTCAAAATGCTTTGAGCATAAGTGAAGTATGTTCAGTGTCACGTAAGGTTGTTCAGGCGTCGGCAGCGTACACTACTCCGATGGCCTCTCGGATCTCGTCCATGATTTTGGCCATGGCCAATGATTCCTCTGGTGTGTATTCATCGCACTGTAGTTTTCCGCTTCGAATTGCCTTGGTCACAGTTTCCGCTTCGTAGACGAGTGCTTCAGACCCAGGGTAGTTAAAAGGTTTGGCAATATCTGGAGAAGGTTTTGGCCATGGAAATTGCGTTGTCTTCGTGCCATTTTCGAGGAACTGCGTGACAGTGACCTCGGTGGCGCTGTGAGCGGGCGATGGAATGTGAATGCTTCCCTTACTACCTGTGATCGTGACCGTCCCAAGAGATGCTAGAGCCGTGAAATTGATGGTGCCGAATCGATTCTCGCTGAACTCGAGTGTTGCCGAACCGTAAATGTCAGCACCTCCCGAGCTCAATTTACCAGTTGCAGTGATCTTCGACGGATTTGTTCCGAAAACCATGGTCACGAACGATAATGGGTAGATACCGATGCCAAGAAGAGCCCCGCCACCCGAAGAACTGCGAAAGTCTGCTTCGTTCTTGGAAGTCACGAACGGGATGCCAATATCTCCGTAGATGTGGTGAACGTCACCAATGTGACCTTCAGAGATAAGTTGACGCACGTATTTCAAGAATGGAAAGCAGCGTGTCCACACTCCTGACAGACACAAGAGAAGTTGTGGTCAATAAGAGTACTCGATTTGAAGACACAACACGCATACCTTCCATGAGAAAGAGTTGTTTTGTCTTCGCCAGCTCAATCACCGATGCTGTCTGCTTGGCATTCATCGTCAAGGGTTTCTCCGCCAGAACATGTTTACCATGATTCAGCGCGAGTGTAATGTGCTCGAAGTGCATGATATGAATCGTGGCAATGTATACCACATCCACCTCTGGATCAGCACAGAGCTCCTCGTAGGATTCGTACGCACGGTCAAAGCCTGAAAAATAGTTAGGTCAAAGTGTAGGGCAGTCATTATCACCGGCAAACGCACCATGTGTGTTAGCAAACTCTTTGGCAGTTTCCAAGGATCGAGCAGAGCACGCTGAAAGTTTTGCACTTTCATTCGACATCCCTTTCATGGCATTGACAAAGTCGTTGGCAATATTGCCACAGCCGACGAACCCCCAGCGGAGCGGAACTTGCGAGTCGACACCCATCAGAACTGCTTTTTCCTCGCTTAGCAAAAGCAATAATGGGAGTCCTGAACGCTGTCGATCAAGTAGCCCGTGGTTGACACGCAATCACTATAACATGAAAACACTAAAAGTTCTTGAAGTGATTAAGCGCGTGCTTTCATGAGTCGTGGCAGGTTATCCGTGATTCGTGGTTGAAGCAAAACTTGATTCGCGATACGAGCCAGCAATGTGCGTTCGAGTATGATACCGTCCACTGCCATACAGAGCTCATCACTTTCGTAAGAAATATGTGATCGATTCAAAGACATGTCATCTTTCGTTTGACTCAAAGTTTGTTTAGCTTCTCAAAAAGCTCGAATCTGTGCTACATGTATTTCAGCATTACCCAGACTAATGCCTACAACGCACTGCAAAGTGAACACAGATTTGCGATTTAGTGCGAGTCTGCGGGGTAAACAAGTCCCAGATCCTTGCGAATCTTGTCCATGATGGTCATGATCTGCAGTGATTCATCCAATGAATACTCCTTGTTCTCAGTCTGCTTGCTCTGGATAGCGTCGATCACCGCTTCAATTTCGTAGCGGAATCCCTCAGAGCCACCATAGTTGAACGCCACACCAGGAGCCGGCGTCGGCCACGGGAACAACGACTTGGTCTCCTTCTGCGTGCCATCTTCCAGGTACTTGACCACGCTCACTTCCGTAGCTGTATGAGCAGGTGTCGGCAAATGAATGCGTCCCTTACTACCCGTAATAGTGACGGTCTCATCCAACGTGGCCAACATCGTGTACTCAATGGTAGCGAAGCGCGAGTTGCTGTACTCGAGAGTCACCGAGTTGTAAATGTCCACTCCACCATCATTGAGTTTACCCACAGGTGTGACCTTGTCAGGTTTGGCACCAAACACCATTGTGGCAAAGGCCAATGGGTAGATACCGATATCCAGGAGGCCTCCTCCTCCCAGTTCATTGTTCCACATCCGGGCATTGTCGGCGTCAAATTGGACACCAAAGGCAGCATGGACGTGGTGGACATCTCCGATCTCATTGTCTGCCAATAATTGGCGAACATGGCGGATAGCAGGGAAGAAGCGAGTCCACATTCCCTCCATGAGGAAAAGGTTCTTCTCTCGAGCAAGAGCGATAGCGCTTGACGCTTGCTGCACGTTCATGGCCATTGGTTTCTCAACCAGCACGTGCTTGCCGTGGTTCAGAGCCAACACAGTGTGCTCAAAGTGCCACGGGTGCAGAGTGCCAACGTACACGACATCCACTTCGGCGTCTGAGACGAGGGCCTCGTAGGAATCGTAGGCCTTGTTGATCCCATGTTGTTTGGCGAATTCTTGAGCGCTAGACAGCGAACGAGCGGCGCAAGCTTGGAACACGACATTGTCGAGTGATTTCATCGCACTCACGAAGTCAGCCGAGATGCGGCCGCAGCCGAGGAAACCCCAACGCAGAGGGGAGCTGGTCATAGTAATGTGAGGTGGATGTCACTTGTGATCCAAACGGAAAAGCTCGAAGTGACAAGAATGCGAGATTGTCCATCGAGGGGGATTTGCATAGCGGATGTGTATTTTGGTAGATAGGCTTTGGGAGAACGCAGAGCTTGTGAAGGACGCTGTTCGAGTTAGTTCTCGTGCACGTGCGCTCGTGTTCGACCAAGCCACTCATCATTGATGATAGTTGCTTGCCCAACTCAGTTTGGAGATATGTTTTGACCAAAACTCATTTCGCTGAGTTGGTGATCGACACTGTCGATGCGGTTTGGTACATCTTGATTGAGTGTTGTCGTCGACACGATGTTCGAGTCAACATGGTGGCAGTGGATTGCTCACATGTTCAAAGCTTGGGATTCACCTGTTGTGAATGAAGGTCTGATCAAGCATTAGGCGCGCATCACTTCTCAAAGTTTGTGTCGTGTGCTTGAGTTCATGCTCATTTGAAATGAGCTGAAGTAGTGAAATGCACCAGACGGACTCAGTCTGACGGAAACAGCGACCTCGAACACTACTTGTACTGCTTACACGTCGTAAGAAGGACAAATAAGACTGGATCGATGTTTGTGTTGTACATGTTGCGGGGGATGAAGGAAAACACAGCACAAAGCACATGTCATCATTGTGGAGTGTGCAAATACTTTGCAGCAAAATACTTGTGCATGTCGAGCTTGCGTGAAGCTTAACGGTAAAAGTTCCCTCACAAATGGTGATCCCTATCAGGACTCCCTGGTGTCAGGGATTTGTCAATGTGATTCAGCTGTGGCTGATCAACAGATCACCTTCCTCTTCAACCACGAATCAATTTGACAATTGCGCTTGCCTTGGCTGGGGTTTAGTTGGCAGGACAGCTCCATACGTACCGACATCACTTGTGCTTTTGAAGCAACACTTGCACATTGATCATGACCGCTACACCTCTCCGATGGGGCTTTCTCGGCTGTGGCCGGATCTCACACGCTTTCGCAGGTGCCATCAAGTCCTTGAAGACCGTGACATTCCAAGCCTGTGCTGCAAGGTCGTTGAAAAATGCTCAACAATTCGCCAGCACTCACGGTACGAACTTTGAGGTAGTGTTGCGATGGAAGCCATACTGACCAGCTTCCGACAGGTATTGCTCGTGCTTACGACTCATACGAGGATTTGTGCTCTGACCCGGAGGTTGACGTCGTGTACATTGGCACTCTTCACCCGTGGCATTGCGAGCACGCAACGTTAGCTCTAAACCATGGCAAACACGTTCTGGTCGAGAAGCCCATGGCGATGAATGCGAAACAATCAGCATCATTGATTGCATTGGCAAGAGAGAAGAAGCTCTTCCTCATGGAAGGCATGTGGACGAGGTTCTTCCCGAGCATCCGTTTTGTCCGTAAGCTGTTGGAGGACCACGAGATTGGTGAAGTCCGTCACGTTCACGCTGAGATCGGCTATCCGTTCCCCAAGGACGAAGCGCGTTTGTGGAAAAATGAGTTGGGCGGAGGAGGTCTGCTCGACATCGGGATCTATCCTCTTGCCTTCACGACGATGGTGTTCGGCACTGAGCCTGAAGAGGTGACATCAGCTGGTACTCTTAACGATGGCGGCGTAGATGTTCACAACTCGGTGACGCTCCGTTACAGTGATCTACGCTTTGCAACGATCGAGTACTCGATGCTGGTTCAGCTAAACGAGTCCGTCACAATTTCGGGAACTACAGGTCGTATTCATATCCACACACCAGCTCATCTCGCTACGGAAGTCTCTGTGATCCGGAGCGTCGAACCTGGTAAAGAGGAATCGAAAACGACGCAGTTCGCGTGGCCGAATCCAGGCAATGGGTATTCTGGTTTCCTGCATGAAGGTGAAGCGGTCACGAAAGCCATCCAAGCCAAGCAACTTGGGGCAGAAGAATACTCTCTGGATGAATCGTTGGGCATCATGACCATAATGGACAAAATTCGTAAGAACATTGGGCTAGTGTATCCTGCCGACACTAACTAGGACATGCATTTGTTCTTGATAGTGATCAGTACACTTAAAACTTCAACCACAATCTAATTGACGTTGCGATATCTGCATGTAAACTTCTTGGAAGTAGTTCTAGCTGGATGTCATTTCCGTTTTCGTCGAACTTGACACACTCGTGATCATGGACAGCAACAACACTAAACCTCTGCGTTGGGGAATTTTCGGATGCGGCCGCATCTCCCATACGTTCACCAGTAATGTGAAACCTTTAAAGACCGCCATCTTTCATGCTTGTGCAGCTCGATCACTTGATAAAGCTCAGGAGTTTGCCATAAAACACGGTACGTCGATCAGCTTATAGTTTCGTAAGAATCAAGCACGAGCTGAAGTTTGTGCGCTGTAGGTATTGCTCACGTGTACGACTCGTACGAGGCGCTGTGCTCTGATCCCGAGGTGGATGTGGTGTACATTGGAACGATCCACCCGACGCATTGCAAGCTCGCACTATTGGCGCTGAACCATGGCAAGCACGTATTGGTAGAGAAACCCATGGCAATGAACGCTAAAGAGGCTGCAGCTGTCATCACTTTGGCCCAACAAAAGCACCTCTTCTTCATGGAGGGCATGTGGGCACGATTCTTCCCCGCAATTCGCTTCGTGCGTCAGTTGATCGACGATGGCGAAATCGGCGACGTGCATCACGTGCATTCAGCGTTTGGTGTGCCTTTCAAAGCAGATAATGATCGCATCTGGAAGAAAGAGCTCGGTGGTGGCGGGTTGTCATCTACGTCCTCGCGACTGCTACGATGGTCTTTGGATTCGAGCCTGAAAAAGTGACTTCTGCTGGAAAACTCAACGACGAAGGCGTGGACGTGTACAATTCCATCACACTCGAGTACAGCGACCAACGCTTTGCCACGGTCGAGTACTCGACACTTGCGAAGTTAAGTGAGAGTGTGACGATCACCGGCAGCAAAGGGCGAATTTTCATTCAACCACCAGCTCACGCAACGATGGAGATTTCGGTCGTCATGTACGATGATCACGGTAAGGAGACAGAGAAGACATCGCGCTTTCCATGGCCGAATCCGAGCGACCACCACTCGGGCTTCCTCTACGAGGCAGAAGCAGTGACCGAGGCGATCCACAGCAACCAGATCGAACGGAACGAGTATTCACACGCTGAATCGCTGGGGGTCATGAAAATCATGGACAAGATCCGTCATGACCTCGGACTTGTGTACATCGCTGACACTCCGTAGGCAATTCGGATGCAGTACCCTTGTTTACCACCTCCACGTTGCAATGATGTGTTTGCGCGAACACATCTTAAGGTTATCCTGTCGTTCTTGTAAACGCCTTGGTCAATTCAGATTGTATTATTCCTCTCACGATGAAAAACAGTATGCAATGTGTTCACGATGCAACCCATTGCCAGCATTTCCACTTGTCTTCACCACAAGAATCGCTTGGGACACCATCACATGGCTTCATGCCGCACTTGAACACGCCATGGTGCACCCCGTATGCGCAAACACCCAAGTAATCCGATATCTCAAATTTCAACCGTTTACTACAGGGTATTCGTAACCACAATCTCTCATTATTCAAATCTCTTTCCACATTAAACCTCATACACACTACAATACAACTATATCCAGCTTTACATCCTCTCTTTAACCTGATATCCCATCCTCTGCCGTTACGCGTCGCACCACCGGACTCGTCATTCCAAGACTAGCGGCCAAAGTCTCACATCCCGTCGTGACCATGACCTCCACGCCCCCTATGAACGTCATTGAGAAGATTTTGTGTCACCGCGCAGTGGGTTTATCCCAGCCTTATGTGCGTGTGGGTGATGTGCTCTGTGTCAAAGCGGACTGGACGATCGCCAGTGAATTGACATTCCAAGCCATGGACACCATGCACGAAGCCATTGGACGTCCCCCTTTGCACCGTCCTGACCGTTTCTGGTTGGCATTGGACCACACGGTGGACCCACGAGTGAACCACCTCCCCAAGCAGAAAGCTCTCATTGATATGTCCACCAACTTCGCCAAGACTCACGGGCTCACGGACTTTCAACCGGCCAACACGACCATCATGCACACGGAATTCGCTCGCAAGCGTGCACAACCTGGTCAGATCGTCATTGGCGCTGACAGCCACACGTGCAGTGCTGGTGGGATGGGCTCATTCGCTGCTGGTCTGGGTGCCGGTGACGTCGTCATGCCTTTGGTCACGGGTCAGACGTGGTTCAAGGTGCCTGAAGTGTGCTACATTGAGTTCATCGGAGCCCCGAACTTTGGTATTGGTGGCAAGGACGTGATTCTTCATATTCTTGGAGAGTTGAAACGCAACACCGTTGCGTTCGAACGTGCCGTGTATTACGGAGGCTCCGGACTCAAGTACCTTTCAGATGATGCCCGTTTCGCCGTGGCTAACATGAGCACTGAGTTTGGTGGCATTGCTGGAGTTTTCCAAGCTGATGCTATCACTCAACGTGTGTTGGAAGCTCGTGACTCGCATTTTGAGGAGGCACTGTTCTTTGAGCCTGATGAGGGATGCAACTATGCTGCACACCATGTGATCAACTTGGCGGATGTCAAGCCTCTGATTGCTCTCTATCCGTCACCTGATAACTGTGTCAGTGTGCAGGAGAAACTCGGCATGAAGCTGGACGGATGCTTCATTGGTGCTTGTACGACGACACAGGAGGATTTGATCCTTGGTGCGATGGTGCTGCAACAAGCTATGTTGGAGGGCAAGCGCCCGTCACCCAACGGCAACCGTCGTGTCACCCCTGGCAGTCTGGAGATCATCGATCGTCTTAAGGAGCTGGGCCTTATTCGCATCTATGAGGAGGCGGGATTCACTGTTGGCGTACCAAGCTGCAGCTTCTGCGTCGGCATTGGTGCTGATGTCGCTGGAGAGGGTGAAGTGTGGCTTTCCAGCCAGAACCGCAACTTCCGCAACCGTATGGGCAAGGGCTCCATCGGTAACTTGAGTTCGGCTGCCGTGGTTGCTGCCTCCAGCTTTGACATGGAGGTGGTGGACCCCCTGCCGTACCTGGAGAAGATCAACAAGGAAGACTTTGACCGCTACCGCAACTGGGTGGAGCCCGATGCCTCTACGCCGTCGCTGGCGAAGACAGCCAAGTCGTACACGGTGACCGAGCCCAAGCCGGTGCTCGGATCTGGTGATGAAGAGAGCGCCCAGCAGGCAAAGGAGCAGGCTGCTGTCGCTGAGTTGGAAGCAGCTCTTCCGCCCAAGTTCAGCGGCAAGGTGCAGAAGTTCGGTGACAACATCGACACGGACGCCGTGATCCCGGCCCAATTCATGGGTCTGAACAAGTCGTCGCCACTGTGGCCTGCTGAGTGCGAGACGGAACAGGACGTGCTAGCTGCCAAATCATTCGCTTACGTGCGCCCCGAATTCCCCCAGAAGGTCAAGGATGGCTTCAACATCATCGTGGCTGGTACGGCATTCGGCAGTGGTTCGTCTCGTGAAGAGGCTGCTATTTGTCTTAAGGCTGTGGGTGTGCAGGCCGTGATTGCCAAGTCGTTCGCTTACATTTACGCTCGCAACCAGCCAAACAATGCTCTACTGGGAATTGTTGTGACGGACGAGAAGTTCCACGAACTCGCGAACGAAGGTGAGGAGGTGACGGTGGACCTCCGTAACCGAGTAGTGAGTGTGAAGGACCACCAGGTAGCGTTCTCGCTGACGCAGCTTGAGGAGGCGTTCCTCAACGGTGGCGGTCTGAAAACCCTTTTCAAGCAGCACAAAGCGGATCTATTCCGTGCAGCAATGCGTGGCAAGGCACCAAAGGTGATCTCATCGGGTGGTGTAGGTTGCGGCGAGGGATGCGGTGGTGAGGCAGCATCCACTCCGTCATGGTAGGTGGCGCAATTGACACTAGGTTTGTGCACAATGAAAATAAAAACTACATGCGTATGTTCTCAACTGGTAGTATCACCCTACAGTTATTAACAAATATCTACGAACAACTGCTTTCTCAACAGATACCATGGTACTACGTCAGTATACCCCTCCTGGACGATTTGACTTTTGGTGGGTATTTTGGTGAATTTAGGATCCAAGTGCACCACATTCCTAAAAGTTCTTGGTTCGTGGTTAGCAGGCTGTTCAGATCCCAGCCATGTTTCCCACCTTACATATCTGCAACTGAGCTCCTTTCATTGTCTTTTCATAATCCTTTGCCTTAAAGATTACTGGTCGACTCGATCAATCATCGCACACTACTTGTGATGTAGCCAAAGAGGAGGTGAGGCGTCGATTGCCGTCACCAGTTCTGGAACCAATGGAGGGCGTGTGTGTCGGACTGCGTCGACACGTAGGCTTCATGTAACTGAGAACTGCTCGTAGTCAGCGAGTCGTCGTATGCCACGCAGAGGTGCATCACCTCTCTGTTTTGGTAGAACGATGTGTCAAGGGATTACACCCAGAACAAACACAGGAGCTAGTTGTAGTCTTAACGAGCTCATTCTGCAAAATACCCGATTAGTAACAAGCAACCATCTACACTACGCTTCGATTCTCCGCCGTATCCCTTCCAGTTCTTCATTACCTTACTATCCGTACGCTATTCTACACTACTAGTAGATTCGGTAGGACGATCTTGGATAGAAGTTGATGGCCCAGCACTAACATATCTCTTCGAGACACCACTCCTTCATCTACACAGTACATGGGAATCCCATTTCGTGTTCAAGAATCATGGAATTCCAAATAACTGATCTACCGAAACTATTTTCAGATAATAGCTAGCTATGTTTCAAATTCGCATTTCGCGCCATACCGCTAACTTTCAGGAGAAAAATCAGTGTTTGCTTGGAAAGTATGTGATCATAACCATCAGCAGAAAATCCTACACACCAAATTTTAGACTAAGCTTGATACCACTTTGCCCATCAAGTTATATGTAAAAAACAATATTCACCGAATACCTCGGTTCAATAACAGCTCCACTACCCTGTTATAGCAATCCAGTATAGGACAATTCAACACTGGTCTGCCACGTCACGATCTGCTATGTCCTCATGTTGTGTCAAAACAGTGCGATCTGACTCACGTCATCTATGCAAAGGAGACTCGTTGCAGCTTTCTCAAAGTTACAAAGTGATTAGTCAAGTTGGAAATAATTGATCCTCCAATTACAGTCCAGCGGCGGGCAGGGAAAGCCGTTCTACAATACAGATGGTGCTAAACAAGAGTGATGCACAAGCAGCAACAGGTAATTTGTCGTCGGTGTCGAAGTTCATTCCCCCTTTTGCGTCATTGGGAGCAATGCCTGCAGCTTCGTTGACAGCGGTTACTCTCGCGTTAAAACATTTTCCCGCAGTGTCCCCCTTAGGCCATGTCGCTACGAGCATCTCATCTTACATGGACAGCTCTGTGATGATTCCGTTAGCCCAAGCGTGTTCATTCGGGTCAACTCGATTGCTTGACCGTATCTGGGAGAACAGTGATCCAGACGCAAATAAAGGCACGAGTTGGTCTCTTTGTCAATATTTGCGAACGGATGTGCATTACTACCAATTCCAATTCACGAAAGCACTACGAGTAGCGATGGAACTCGGAGATTTAGACATTGTACAGTGGATCCTAACGCATCTTTCAGGATGCACAGCAGAGGGAAATGTAACGGAAGCAGCAGCGAGTTGTGGTCGACTCGATATCCTGAAATATTTACTGGAGTACAGTCGTTTGGGAGATAAACAAAATGTTATTCTGTAGGGTGGCGATGACATGGCAAAGACCATTCAAGGGGGTCACAGTGAAGTGGTGCAGTGGTTGTACGAGAACACTCCTGATGCTAGAAGGAATTTGGAGCATGTGATGGAATATGCAGTCCGTCAAGGCGACATATCGCTCATCCAATGGCTCCTAGATGTCGTGTACAAGTCGGAACCCCTTCTTCCCCCTCCTTCCATGAACGACGCTGCTGCTGGAGGCCACATGGAGATTCTACAATGGATCTTTGAACAAGGTTTTGGCGGATTAGCGACAACGCACTTGAGGGAGCAGCTAAGTATGGCCGTTTGGACATGGTGGAATGGCTCGTGGAAAATGGACTCACGAAAGGTTCTCGGGAAGCTGTGCAAGCAGCTTGTAGTGAAGGTCATCTGAAGGTTGTACAGTGGCTTTTGGAGCGTGGTGATGTCTCGTACCCACATTTTGCAATGAATTATGCAATTCATCGAGGTCATTTAGACATTGTCAAGTATCTCTTCGAGGTTGGGATTGCCTATGAGCCATGGCGTATGATGCTCGACGCTGCATCTTACGGACACATGCACGTGATCAAGTGGCTTGTCGAAAAGTATGCTACCAGTCTTTTTCTAACTGTGGATTCCTCTCGAGTCGGTCGATCAAACCAAAGTGCGATGGACAGAGCGGCGAGTAATGGGCATTTGCATGTGTTGAAGTTTCTTCACTCTTTAGCTGTGGAAATGCATCGTGAAGGAAAAAGTGAATGCCCAACGTGCTCGGATTGGGCGCTGGTGTCGGCGTCTAGCAATGGCCATTTCGAGGTCGTCAAGTGGCTATGCTACAATTATCCGCAATTGATCTTCACGTCCACGACTGCCGGTATGATAGCTCGCAATGGCAAGCTTGAGATGCTGCAATGGCTCCTCTACCAAGATAATATTGAGTGGTCCACCGATGCAATGGATTCAGCAGCTGAAAATGGACATTTGGCTATGGTAAAATGGCTTCATCAAAATCGAACTGAAGGCTGCACAACCAGTGCGATGAATTACGCTGCGCGAAATGGCCACCTGAACGTTGTGCGTTGGCTTCAGTTGAACCGCACAGAAGGTTGCACTGTTGATGCCATGGATTTCGCTGTCGATCGCGAACACTTTGAGATACTTCTATTTCTGTGGGCTGAGCGCACTGAAGGCTGCAGCACAGCAGCGAAGATCTTCGCACGAGGTCATCACCAACGACACATCCTAGATTGGTTGGAAGATCAATACTCACAAATCGACACAACGATATAGGAAAATGAAGTTGAAGGCAACTGACCGTCATCGTCTTTGTAATCAGTCACCTGAAATGTATACCAGTAAAATATAATCAAGAAGATGCATTCAGGTCGATTTCCAACTTCACCTTGAAGAAGTTCTTGTTGTCGTGAAGACTGCCTTCCTGTATTTTTCGACTACTAAGCTTGTTCGTTTGGGTTATAGATGGTCATTGTGTCAGGTCACAGACGATGAAGTGATCTGTAAAGCAGCATGTTATCACTGTATCAGTATGAAAAAGGTTATCTTCGTGATAGTACGCCATATTGCAAAATTTATATAAAAGCATATGTAACACAGCAGAGGAGGGCATGCGACCTCCATTCGTCGGAACTGCTGGGGACGGTACTTCGAGATTCGCGCCGCCCTCCCCCAAGCTCTCCCTGCTAAAGATATAATCACCCACTTTCCCGATCTGCCGGTCTGAGCAGTGATTTCAGACGCAGGTGTACATTCAACCTTGACGCTGGAGTGATCTTACAGATGATGTGGGTCACAGGATCCATGAAACAATGCATATTGTTGATTGTTGGGAAGTGTTCCTTCCAATATAAAGTTGATACAGTACTAAGTGGCACAGGAAACTTTAGTATGATCTGATTGTGAGATCCGCACAGCAGAGGTACGGGGTCACACGAGCACCTTACTCTATAAGGAGAATACAAACTCCAAGTGAAGAACTGTTCATGACCTGTAAGACAAATAAGAAATTAATACTATTATATAGTTTATTCTATCTAAAATCTGGTCGCACCTAATTGGCGAATCTATCTCTCGTACTTAAGGGCTGCGTGATCCCATTCCCTATGTAAGTCAAAATGGATTCACGAAGTCGTTAAGTACGACTGGAAAGCAAAAAAACGACGGGGTTTTCTAATGTTTCCAGTTCTTAAACCCTTATTGGATAGCTCTCAGCGATCTGGCCGACATGTCAATACACCACTGATCCAAAGTGCTCCGTAAATGGATACCTGACGTTGTCCATTTCAGAAGGGTGCACCTAAACATCTGGATCGCCTTTATATAACCCCGTTCCAGAATGTGTGTCATGAGATGTACTTCGTGTGGATTTGCCTCATTTCGGCAACCATATTGTATTCAATTCAGCACTTATAAACAAAAGAAAACGTGAGATTGATCCTTTTAAACGAAACCTGATGCAATTCCAGTCAACGCTTGTTGCAAATGCGAAAACAGCAAGTTGCGCGTTTGTTTCTCCAAGGACAGCGTCTTCGCTGAGCCTGAGCAACCATGTTCCAAGCGAGCTCTTCACGCTACTACCTGTTTCAAACTCGCTTGCATCAATCGTGGTGCTACGATCTATGAAGAACCTGATCCTGGAAACAGCAGCTTAGTTCGGTAGCTTAGACAGTCTGTGTGATGCGCGATACGTCATGCACCGCGAAGTGGTGGTGCCGGAATTACGACAAGTCAGCTGGCACCTCTTGTAACTTCACCGAATGTGATTATGTGCTCTGGCCGCGGATCGACAGCCTCCTGTCCATCAACAAGTGATGTTCTACTGGGTAGGCTCTTTTAAAGTGGTAGCCGCACTCCGTCATGAAACACAATTCCGTCACTAGCACCCTTACAACATCCACAGCTCTTGACTCAAGTTTTTGCTGCCTCATGTCTGAATGCCACCGAGGCGCTGGTCGCGTACGTGGGTAATCAAGGTATTATGGTGCTAGAGATTGAACAGTTCAAAGAGTACTGCTTCGCTAATTCGCGCATCGAGTGGCTGTTGTTAGTGTTGTGGGCCGGTCTACAAGCTGAGGAGGACTCCTGGGAATCGCTGAGCGCGATGCCTGCAGGAGTTCCCGCCTAAGTCAGTGAGTACGCCCGTGGCAGTATCAACGCCACGTTGAAAACGGTCTTACGGTCGCCCGGTTGTACGATATGGGGCAGAACGCGGCTGCGGTTCAGGTTGGATTGTGCGAAGGGTACCACTCGCGCGTGTCAAGCTGAAACCCCATCAGAATAATATGCATTACCTGTAAGTTGTCGCGGTTGATGATCTCCACCGAACCATTAATCTAGGGCGAGTAGGCAACCATGAAGTGCTGCTCAATAGTTAGGCTCTGACAGAGGTTACTGAATGCGAGGTGCCTGAAGTGCGAATCCGTGGCTGACATGAGCAGATTAGGGGTCAGGCCGCTCCAGTCCAGTAGCACTTGCACCGCAACTTCGCTGACCGGGAAGTCTCACGCGATCAACTCGAAGAAATGCGTCAATCCATCCTTAACTCTTCTAATCCCGTCTGCTGTATCATACAGCAGACGGGATTATTAAATGTGTTAATATGTAGCGAACAATGAACTATCAAAACAATTCTCACATTGATTTTTGTAAACAGCAATGACAAATCAGAATGATTGCTGATTTAGATCCAGGTTTGGAATAGGAAAGTCCTGCCTATACCGGATATATTGAGTGGATAGATGTTTTTTTCATTCGAGCTACCCTGCCTTTCAGCCTTCATAGTTCCGAGAATCTGAACCAACCACCATATAGAAAATCTTCAAGCAACTGTGAAGGGGGCTCCGTCAACAGGGCTGGACACCGAAGCCTCCAGTAGGCCTCAGCAATATTCACCGCTGTATCCGATCTGGTAAGTCAGTTTGCGACAAGGATGCTGTTGACTCCTCCAGTTGGAGTTTGCGGTGACTTGCTGTCAGTATATTGCTAACGTCCACATGCTTCTTAGGTGAGAACACTTTGCTGGCCTTCACCATACAGTGTGGGTGGTTACATTGCTGACCAATATAGTGTAGTCTATTCCTACCCGAAATAGCGAAGATAAGGAAGTCTTGGTTAATAGAAGGAAGGAACAACTTTGATTTACATGTTAACGTCATATATCCGCAATCTGTGGGTGTTTGCATCGCACTGGCACCATAATACCTAAAATAAATTAAGATCGATATTACCTGTCAAGATCAATACCACGTGGATACAATCAGTTTGAGCGGGGATAACGCGCACTTGTCTGTTCTTGTAGAGGATATTGCCGTCACTGTAGAAGGCATTATCTTCCGACCTTGATGGACATAGTGAGATCGAAGTCTGGAGAGTTCACATCTGCTCCACCACAATCGTTCCCAGCACGAGCGGCTGCTGCGCAATGACTTTCAGTCGCTGCACCACAGCGGTCCTCCGCATTATGGCTTTCCGTCCTGCTGCTCGATCTGGTTCTCCTGGCGTTGCCGATTCTAACGGCGACCGTGATTTCCTACCACTCAATCTGCTCTGCTGGACTTGACTTTTACACCTAACTGTTCTGATCCACCTTCACCGTCTTCTCCATAATCGTCGACACCTTTGGATCAACTACGGGTTGGCCTTTTGGATGCATCCGTTCCCCCCCTTCCGTGTCCTGAGTGTCTTCGGTTGTCATCAGCTCTAACTGTACATGTTCATTGATCTACACACTGGTTATGGATATTCTGGCGTTGCTATGAAACGTGGAGGACGTAACCGATTTTTGAGTAGCTTCAGAATGAGCATGAGGAGCTTCAGCATGCTTACACCGATTCTATTCATCACATAAAAGATCTCCATCTCCGCCTAGACCCCTTGAAGTTACAAGCTATTCCTTTCGCCCAATTCTACCAAGATCGACATGATTCATGACCTGAAACGCTCTCATACGATGTTAGTACACCGTAGATTAGCAGTTGAAGAGCTCGAGGAGACATTATACGCTACATCTGAGCTGCAGGCAAAATAAAACCAACTGCAAGAAACCTCCAACAGCACCATTCAATATCTCCAGGACGAGACCAACAATCCCAGCCGCCAATTTCGAGATCTTCGGGCGCACCTGGCTACGGTGAACATCGGTCCAGTGCCTCCTCCGGCTCTCGCTCGTCGTCAGTATAGCCAATATCAAGAGCTGTCGGCTGCCCAAAAACAATTGCAAAATCGAGATCAAGAGTTGTCCGGTATTCAACAACGATCACACACCCAAGGTCAAGAACTGTTAATTGATGGACCAGCGGCTATTGTAGGCTCGAGATCAAGAGGTGTCCGTAGACCAATAACGATCACTGATGTTGGAGCACTCAGAACCCTCACTGGAGACTGCCGCTCGCCAGCTTCAGCGTCAGATTGCCACACAGGATTGCCGTATCGCCTGACTTCAAGATAAGCAAGATCAATTCCAAGCCGATTTCCATAAGGTCCAGACTAAACGAGATCGAGCGGTGACTGAATCGGATTCTGCTTCCGAACGGCTGGATAACACTCGTGCTGATCTTCGTGCGCATGATAAGTGCTTGGTATGGATGAATATAGTGATCTTTC
>PCFV01000367.1:0-31142 GCA_002812785.1 Phytophthora litchii | reverse complement strand
TTTTCTGTAGGCGAGCTAAGGTTAATGCTTGTATATACTACGGAGTAAAGGGCGGCCCTCTATTATTAAAGCCCTGTAAAAGTCGATTAGCGCACTCTATTCGGCGCGCCAATAGCACTGACAGCCCTTTGTGGGAGTAGGGTTTAGGAATGCGTTAATGCTGCTACAATGGTAAGGCTCCATGTAGGTATTAACCTGGCTGCAAGTTCCTTCGACTAGCATCTCTCTTTGCTGTTAGTTAATCCTCGATGACGATGTCATCTAGCGTCTCCATGAGACCTTCAAAGCTCTCGTTGTCGCTGTCAACATTGTTGTCGCCAGGGAGTTCCTAGGCCATGCGGAACTTTGTGCCGAATACATCGTGGCGGGCGATATGCCATGAAGCAGACTCGTCACTAAACCCACACATCGAGATACTTTCTCGACAGCGGTATCCGGCGTCTGTCTCCACGCTTTCATCATCCATGCAGCCACGGGCTCAACTTCGGGTGGGCGAGGATTCCCTCCTCTAGAGTAGCGGACTTGTCCGAGTGCTTCCACCCTTTAATGATATTGCAGAGGTTGTCCTTAAGGGATGTGCAGATTCCCCAACTCCTGCTTGAAGATAAGGCGGCATGGGAAAAGTGAGACGGAGGATTCAAAAGGCAATGCATAAGAGGATTAGTGAGTGATGCGCAGCGTTGGAGTGGCAGAACGAAATTAGGTGCGAGCTGCTGTGTTTACAAGGTTAAACTATTGGGGTTTGCACTTGAAAAGCTGCGCATTCTATTCGATTGCACTACTTTTTAGTGCTCTGTTATAACGCACTCTATTCAAACTGCCATGCTGCCAAGCAAATGACGTGCGATCTGCTTTCTATTGGCTCGCAGTAAACCCCACAGGAAGGTAATCGCGTCGGAGAATCATCAGTTGGCGTCCTCGATTACGTTGACTGAAATTGTCGACGAAATCTCGCATCAGACTATTGCTGAGCGCACTCGCGAATTTATCACACACCGAGCAACAACATGGCCTACCTTGGCGACGGATCAATCAGCTCAGGGTCCGTAGGCGACACGGACTTCGACGTGAATCTGCTGTCCGAGTTCCTGTTCCAGGCGGACGGAATGCCTACTTTGATGGACGACGACGTTCAAGTGAGCGCTACGACTGCAACGACGAGCATGGATGACACCAGCAGCAGCGACGACGCAGGTGTATCGCTTGGTTCTCCTGCGTTTGCACCGGTAGTGCAGTCGAACAAAATGACGGATCGCAAGGCGAAGCGAAGAGCGCAAGTAGCAGTGAGTGCGCGGCGCCACCGAAACCGCAAGAAACACGAAATGCTCGACTTGAAAAAAGAGGTGACGGACCTCACAGAGCAGCTCCATGCACTACGCTCCAAACACAACTTGTTACGACCGGATGGTGCTGTAGCAGAGGTGGAAGAATACACTATGGCCCAGCGGCACAAGCGACGTCAAGCGGAGAAAGTGAATGAGCAGCTACGGCGCGCGCTGGTGATGCAACAGCGGTTTTTCGCCTCGATGCAGGGAATCATCATGAACTCACCTATAACGAACGCCGAGCTCAACATGTCTAGCTTGTTGCATACTTTCACGCATTTGGGACGACATTCGTATGGGCGTCGACGAGACTATCTGGCAATATGCACATATTCAAAAGCGGACTTGGCTGTGCAGATTCTCCTACGTGAGACGGAGGGTATAAATTTCGCTGGACCTCCGTCAATTAGCACGCGCATCGTGCCAGCTTTGAACGAGCAACAACAGATCGTGACTGCCGTTGCAGCGTACTCGCTTGATGTATTGGATCTAAAGACTGTATTCGTGTCAGCTTGCAGTTCAATCCTAGGTGTTGCTACCGACTGGCCGCAATATACAACGGTGTTACGAAATGGTGAAGTTCTGGACAAACCCCACGGAAACATCAGCTACGCGAAGTTGGACGTGAGCTATCAAAGTGTTGATACTGAGGCAGAAAATGTATCGGTTGAATCGCGCTCGATTGCATCTATCGGATGAGCGACAATTACGGCGTGTTAGTGTGGGATTTCGCGGATCAAGATGATCTTTATCCTGTCAAACCCGAGACGACTATCAAACGCGATCTCATCGGAGCGTACGTCATCGTTTTCTTATTGTGGCATGAAAGAGTTTATTTACTAATGATATGCTTCTTGAATAGTGCTATGGTCCGTCGCGAGATATGCCATGATGGCGTAGAGCGTGCCGTATATCGTTCGATCTGCACAAAACTGCATTCGTTCTCATCGTCTCTCTCTTCGCTTGCTGTCGCGAATTATTTACAAAAGTCAGAGACAGGAGCCAAAGTCTGTGGTGAGGCTGTGCTCAACTACATTCGTGAGCATGCTGTGCAGCCTAGAATGGTCAGTGTGTGAAGCTAAGGTAGTTCTCCGAAATAAATTCATACATTAGCATTATTATTCTCTGCACTTGCACACAACGCAACTTCCATCAACACGAGTCAACCACATTTGGCGAAATCCTTAAGTAGCTTGTGGAAATAAGCTCATACGACAACTTCCGCTTTGGGCACGCGCTCTGGATGCGTTTTTATCAACAAGTTCCAAGCAGAGTTCTCGACAATGTCAGCGTTGCGACAGAATACCGTCAGGAATGCCTCGTTCACCTTGCCACGAGGATGCGTCATGACACCAACCGGTGGTGTGCTGTGCGTGATGGAGCGAAATGTGGTGCGTACACCTTTGTTGGGCATACGCTCGGACTCCAAAATCATGCTGTGTAAACCAATAAAACAATTAATGTTAGTAAATGGTACAATAGACAGACTGCAATAAAGCAACAACGAACGTACCAGCCAACTTCGTCATTGCGCAATGTCGTCTCCGGATCCTCGTCCCCTGACGGTGGGTACAGGTCGTCATCCGTGATTGTTTCCCATGTGATCATCACGTAGTCATCACGCACATGTCGTCGAACCAAAAAATACGAGTGGAAGTAGACCATGCGACCCTTGTGATCACGTAGCACTGGAACAATCGTGCGTCCATAGCGAGTGTTGGTATCCAGCTCCATGAGGCGCTCACACGTCACGTGACGTCGAAATCGCTCCGGAACGTCAAACACGAAGTTCGAGAATGAGTTCCAGCAGGCCTCCCCCACCTCGTGATGGGTGAATCCCGACACTAGTCGTCCACGTACTTGCTTAATCTCGAGATCAGGTCCATTTGAGTTTAGCTTGATGTCTGTTAGAGGATACGACACACCAGCGCTAAATTCAGCGCGAATGTATTGCTCTCCAATGGCCATACGCTTATCAGCGATGCGCGTCAACATAGTTGATCGCTCGAGCGTATCAACAGGTAAGCGGTGGTACCAATGCTGAATATGCGGCTTCTGGAGGGGCACGGAGATAAGACCAACGTTCGGGTTTGTAAGCACACCATCCATTTCCTCTTCATCTTCGTCCACTTTCTTGCGCTTTCGGTGCTGAGTGATCACGTCTTGTTCACGCTTGATGCTGGTAGGTGAGTTAGATCCTTGGTGGGTCATGAGGGCCATCTGCTCCTGCAGCATCTGCACTTGTTCTCTAAGTCTCGCGAGTTCCTCTTTCTGACGATTACGGTGCTTCCTCGCCGACTTGGCCACTTGTGCACGTCGTCGTAGCTTCTTCTCCTCCTCGGTGAGACTCTTCACAGGTGCATTCAAGATCTCTTCCGAGTCTCTCAGACTAGAGCCTCCTCCATCGCTTCCACCATGGACACTTGACGGCGGTGAAGACGTGGGTGAGTCTGACCGCGTAGAGCTCGGCGCAGATGCTACTCGAGGGCGTGCGCGCGGACGACTGCTTGATCTCGAGCTCTTCCGAGGTGATGCACCGAAGAACGTCTTGTGCTGCTTGGAGGGATCCTGGAAGGCCGATGGGGATAATGGAGTAGTGTTCTGCGGCAGATTGAGTGGCTGATGCAACAGACTGTCGTCGAACTTGAGTTGCAGCTGCGTCGTGTCGCTCTGGTGTGCGGGAAGCGCTTGGACGGTGGCAGCGAAGTCCAGATCCGTAGGGTAGACGCTCATGAACAGCTCATTGTCAGGGGAATCGGCGTCCCCATCGAGGAACGGGTACAGCTCGTCGTCTAGAGTGTGTGGCGGTGTTGGCTGGAAGACGTGCGCGAGTGGCGTCTCCATGGTTTAACAGCGAAGAATCGATCTGAGCTGTCGCTGGTCTCTTGAGGACTGGCATGGCACACGCTGTCGTGACCGATATTGGGCCCAAATTGGAAGTAATTTGGGTAGGTCGGGATTTGCTATTTTGGGCTAATGATGACAGTTGTAGAGATTTTAGAGTGATGGTTTCCTTGAAGAGCTTAATAAGAGCTTTGTAATTTGAAGATTTGGGACTGCTCGTCTAAACAAGGCCGTAGAGACGAAATATTAGAACCCAAAATAAGAAAATCGAACTGCTGCACACACGCTGTAGGGAAGAACGGAAGATCTATTTGACGCGGCGATGATAATGGCGCGTTTAACGAGCGATTCAACAAGGTAGACTGTGAGCCAAAGACACTTCTCGCTGCTGTTTGCCGGCGCAACGGATCCCTCGAGTCGTGCGGAGCAATCCTTCATTGGTGCGCGTAATCCCAGCTGGCCAATCAGCGCTCGCTGCAGACTGATGAAAGAGAGGGGTGTCAGCTCATCGGCGCAGCGCCGGGCCATCTCGAGACAAGTTGAAGTTATTGTCCAACTTGACCGCTTCAACCACTCGCGAATTCCCAAATGACACGTTGAGGGGGTCTTCATATACGTTTTGTGCGAAGGTGGCAACGGCAGAAGCAATGTCTGAATAGGCCGTGAGCACAGGCGCTTTGCTGTCGCAAATGGAGCAGCAGCCAGCACGCTAGACCGCAAGGTGGGAGCAGATTCCGTCGGTGATTTAGATGTGTTAAACAAGACAATGTAATCTCGCGGGATTTCGTAGCGGGAAAGTCGATCAGCGTCGTTGCAGTCAGCTGCAACCACTTTCTGAACCAACGTAGCAGAAGCTCAAAACTGCCAGCCAAGCTGCATGCAGCTCACATGTACCATGCCTCGAACCAATAATATCGATGCCATTGATGCACTGCATTGAATTACAGTCGCGCCAGAACAGACCGTGAGCACAGGCGTTGGGCCACTGGCCCAACTGACGAGTCGTGAGTAAAAGCAAGCGGAACGCAAGGTCTTCAACAAGAACTGGCCATGTTAAACGCGTCCATCACCAGTGTCAAGTCGTGATTGCGTGCCTCAAAGTTTATCTTGGCTTGCCGGTGGGACCGAGACCTTCGGGCACCAGTGGTGACCGAAGGTAAGCTACGCTGCCACTTGCATGGTGGCTTACAATTACGTAGAGTTCATTATTTGCTCCTGAGCAACACTTCAGTGCTAGGTGCTTCGTAATTTCGTTTTAGTGTCGAGATGATCCACTACTACAGACGTGGCCCGTGGTCGTGTACGTTGCTCACCTGAGTTTAATCTCGGCTGAAGCAAACGTCAGAATCCCCGTCAGCTCAGCCAGCCGTCATGCTTACACGTCCTTCTCCTTCGGTACACGCAGTCTCCGCATAAATCTGACGACATGGGCCAGCACGATGATGACAAGAGTCGCGGCGTACGTGGCAAAGATGAAGGGCTCCTTCGGTAAATGACAAAGCGTTACATCCAGTTGACCCGATTCACGCCCATCGCGTGGCAGTCGCAGTAGTGCGTAGCTCGGATCAGGGCGCTGCCCCCATGAGAACGCTGGAACGGTGTACTCCATAGCCGCTGGGTGCTGGTACCTGCACCACGCATGTGTGTGGCCTGACAACACCAAACCAGGTTGTATTTTGTCGAGCAGCTCCGCAGACAAGTCGCGTGAGAGCACATGGTGGTAGGTCTCGTACTTGAAATCAGGAGCTTCGTACGTGACGTGCCCCGATTCCTGAAGTCGCTCTTCTCCACACTGCAAGTCGTCTAGACGGAAGAGGGGCAAGTGTGTGAGTAGTATCACTCTCCCATTCGTACGCACTCGCAGTTCCTCAAAATTAACACTCTCCAGGAAGCTCCTCGCTTCCGTTTTCACCTCCTTGCTCGCTACGTCCGAGTCAAGCGCCATCGTGTTGAGACTCACAAACGTGTGTCCCTCAATCTCATCAATGCGGTTCGCTTCTCCAAATGCGACCTGGTAGCGCTTGAGATCCTCGATCCTCATGTCCCGTCCGAACGATGTGTCGTGGTTGCCCACCAGATAGAGCGTCTTCAAGGGCAGGAAGCTGGCGAAGACTTGAAAGAACCGTCCGACGTATTCGTCCCAATCCGAGTCGGACGTCCAGCGTCCGCCCTCGTCGAATTGATCGCCTAATACGAGTGCCACATCGGGTCTGTGTACGTCCATTGCTGCCCTCGCGGCTGCGCGGATCTGCCAATCCACCCACAGCCGCTCAACGGACGAGCGTCGGCGCTTCCCCAGTAAGTGCACGTCCGTCACAACTAACACCGTTAGAGCGTCCGTTGAAGGCTGCTGGGACTCTAGTTGACAACGCCATGCCTGTAGGTAGAATATACCCGCTTGGCATAGCAGTACCGCTGTCGCTAGTAGTGCCAATTCCCATCGCCGCATTTTTGGCAGTGATGTCTTGGTCTGCCACAATTAAAGAAGGATGTTATGGCAGAATGAGTAATTGTGGTAAATAACGATAGTTAAAAATGGCGGATCTTGAAGAGACAGGTGCGCTCGAGGAACTGCTGCTGCTGCAACGCTCTGTCGTTGACCACGCAATCTACCCATTGCTGGAGAACACACCAGTACGACACCGTGATGTGTGGTTCATTATAATCATATTGACGTCTTGTGCTTAATTGTGGCAGCTCGGAGCCTTATTGGGGTCTTTCCAGTCAACGCTATTGGATCTGCAACACCAAGAACCTTCATTCTGGCAGTTGCGAGTGGTGGAATTCATCCGGAATGTGCTCAAGGCGCGGGTTGGCAGTTGTATTGATGATGCCATGAGTGCCACAACCTCTCGGGAGCTCCAGGACCCGACACTCATTGTGGCACATGCCAAAGCTCAGGTGCAGACAAGCAGTGAGCTGGAAATGACGTTGAGGCAATTGCAAAGTGATGTGGAGAATGAAATGGTCAGGCTGAAGCAGAAGCTGAACGCAGACCAGGAGGACCAGGAGAACCAGAAGCTCAAAGACACGGACGAACACTTTTTGACCAAGTTCTGGGAGAAACTGCAGAATCTGGTGGACAAAGGAGAGAAACAGCCAATATCGGACGAGGAACGAGGAGTGGAAGGTGTGGAAACGGGATTCGAGAGCTGCTCGTTCGAAAACCTGACTTTTGATGACGATTTCAACGACATTTCGAGGTCGGCGATGAGGTGGGAACAGAGGATTCGACTGCTAGAGATGGAACTAACTGAGTGTTGTTAAAGTTTTCCGTGCCTGGAGGATCTTCCAAGTACAGTTAGACGGATGGAGAGTACCGATATGTTGGAGCGTGCGAGTGGTCTGGACGAGCTGATGCAGGTAGGACTATTTATTTTGGCTTTGAAATGGTAGACTGCTCACGAACTGGTGGTTAGATGCCCATTGTGGAGATAATCCATTCCGGGCCAATATTTCCTGCTGCTTGTTCAGCAGTAGTTGGATTATTCCTTGACTCAGACATTCATGGCGAACGATGTGATTCTGCTGAACGATCCAAAAGGGTTATACACGATTTGATGAATCAAGTTGAAGACGCGACTCAATTTCTCGAGTTGTATTGGGCAGTTCTCGGCTACATGGGTCTTCACTTGGAAACTGGAGAACTGTTCTTGAGTCGCCAAGACGTCTGCAAAATATCCGAAGCACGAGCTATCGCGGTTGTAGACTGCTTTCGCGTCCTGGCCTTGTTGCTTTACAAGGTTATACATCACTGGGCGTATTTTACAGCTGAGGCTTTCGCTCAACTCTTGCACTCGACGTTTAGGCTTCTAACCATGTATTCAAAGGAAGAAACCGAAGTTGAAGCCAAGCAGGTCAATCCCTTCATGATGTTGTGCTTGATTGACGATCGTCCGTTGCGATGGTTCAAGTTATGGTTGATTAATGCTCCAAACTCACAGCAGATTTTTGTGGCGATTGACGAATCCGGTTTCATTGTGGATCTACTTCAGTTATTATCTCGAAGTCGCCCATTAGCCTCGATAAAATCGTCGAACCCATCGGTTGATGCGGTTGAAAACCGCATCCTCCAAGGCGTAAGTTGAGCCGTTTTTGCTAGATATCAAGCTAATTTCCACTCTCTAATGCTTCGATTGCTGCCTAGGCATTGAGTACCTTGTCCTATACGTGCGAGCACCACGATGGACGAGAGTTAGTGAGCCGGTGGCAACGACTGCCTGCGCACATGTACATTAAACTGCGGTGTATTATGTGGAAAAAACCTGTTTTGGAAACTGTTGCAGCTGACAATGACTCCGTGTATCGCACGGTGCACCCCCAGATGTCTGGCGAGGTAAGAGCATGCTTCCAATGCTGTAATTGATTGAGTCAAAGTTAATCAGATGTGCACACCACATCCCGTACTTTATTGACCCGTAGGAATCGCACGAGATATTGGAATCTGATTACAAGCATTCGGGAACTGGTGTTATCGATGCGCTCGTCCTTTCAATAACAACGGTCAGTAGTATTTGATCATTTTCTGAGCATTTACAAGGCGTAACAACATATTGTTCTTACTGGTGGTGATTTATGTGCATTCAGATGTTCACAGTAATAACATATTCAGATGAAGACGATGTTGTGTCATACAACGAGCAATGGGTAGAATGCATTTCCAGCAGTGTTGCAACTTATCTCCATACAGCAGATATCGACGACTTACTCGCAGCGCTTGTGAAGGTATGACAGACACACTATGGCTTTTTATGTATTTTTGAGTGGGGACTTACGACATTTTGTGTACTTTAGCTTATCGAAGCTTGTTGGGCGGACTACTCGAATAAAGTTTTCGCTACAGCCGAACTCGAAGAAAATAACCCATGGTTCCCGTTTAGGCACCCAAAGAGTGCCACCGAAGTTTGTCAATTTGTGATTACTACTATCTCTGAAATGACCCGGACTGGTATTTTGAGCAAAGCCAATATCCAACGTTCCGGAGAAAAACTTCTTCAAATGATGCTATCAAGCGACGTCGTGACAGATATTTTGACGCGTTATCCCATTGTTGACGCACCAAAGCTTCTCTTTGAGCTATGCAAACGATTTTTACAGTCATGGGATGAAGCTTCAAACGAGAAAACGATGCGGATGAGAAATCAAAGCAGATTGTTTGAATTGGTCACCAATATAACAACATCTGCTCATGCCTTCAAGGTGGCAAACCAAATTGGTGTTGTCGACAGGCTCTGGAAACGTTGCTGTCCTCGGTCACCATCTCGGCATCATGTCTCTATCGCTTCACTGTGTCAATCAGTGGCCGGAGTACGCTACGTTAACGAATCACTATCTTTGAATAGCTGGATGCACGGAGTACCCGTGTATGATATTGCAGCTTTCAATTTTCGAGAGATTCTTGCTTGTTTATCTCATCCGGCAAATGCTGAGGCATTTTTCAGACTCGATGGTTTACAAACAAGCATTTATGAAGTCGTCTGCAAACTTCAAGAGGCAATTGACTTTACGGTGGCTTTAAACAGCCCCGATGATGAATGTCCTTCACAGCTAAGTGATCTAATGGGACATCTACAACTGTTACAGTGCTGTTTGAGCACACAGTATGCGTCATTATCACTCCTTTCGATGAAAGTAAGTCCTTTGATTCAATTCATTAAGGAAACGCTTGCTACTCATAAACGTGGATTCTGCACAAATTCATGCCACACCGAAGACACCTGCTGTGTGGCACTTCAGTTGGTTCTTTCTCTGGTGTCGAGTGTACCAGCGATGCTCCAATGCAGTGATCTGCTTTCAGAACTCCAGCTACTAAAGCTCGATGACAAGAACTCGTTCCAGCGCGACCTACTCTGCAGCGACGACGACATTTTAGGCTCGTGTGCATTTCTCGAGAAACAGCTTTGCTACAACTTTGAATTTATTGGTGGACCTTGCGAGAAACTACCTCAGCACGAGCTTTGCAATTTTGATGACCACTTTCGACAAAACAACATTGACAAGAGCGCAACAGGGACGGAGAAGTCAGTTGAGAGGGGTATATCAGACTTTGCTTTCACGTTGCAGAATAAAATACTCCAGGCAATTAAAGATGGCGTTGAGTCTAGTTCTTCAGCACCGATGGATTTCGTGCTGATCTCGCAAGCTTCGTGGGAGCTCATTATTGACCTAGAGACAACATCCATGGCAACCCCAGGCTCCGTTACCTGCAAGTCAGCAGTTGCGTTCACTGAGATTTTCGCCAAAATCATTTACAACCTAGTTATGAGCAAGCGTAGTCGTTTAGAAATACCAGTCAACTCGAGCGCGAATAATCTGGAAACCAGTGTAAACACTGCCACAAGCTCGGCACGAAATGGTGAGATGTTCTACCCGACCGATTCGGCACGAAAGTTGATGAACCGTTGGTACAAGAACTATGCGCACGCGTTATCTATCGCTTCGTCACCTACACTGCTTCATTGCATCGTCAAAAAGTTTGGCAAGGTTTCCATGGACTGCTTTCCAGTCACGATCTTGATGGTACTGTATCCAACTTATGAGGAATTCGACATCCTGTGCTTCTTGTCGCACTGCATGCGAAATCCATCGGCTGCTTTTATCTGGCCGAGCACTTTACAAAGTTGCAATGGAGTAGATGGTGATATACTTACTTCAGCAGCGATAACTATTGCTGAAGGTGTGGAGATTATAATGGAACGCGAATTTCCTCAGGTACGTTTGTATTCTCTCACGAAGACGGTTGGTACATTCTACAGTACTGATTTTTGGTATTTTTATGAGTTAGGTTTTGCAAGTCATTGATCAATGCCACTGCTCGCTTTTAAGTCTCGTGCAGCGATGGCATAGTCAGGGTTTCTGGAATTATTTTGATTGGGAAAATGTGGTCATATACACCTATCTTAGCATTTTATATGGAGCTGAATTTCAGGTAAGACCACAACAAATTGCTGGGTAGCTTTGAACCACTGATATCATGCTTGCTGCTTTTAGGTTTACTGCATCGTCGCGATTTTGAAGCATTTGGAACCTTCCATGCGGGAACTGACAGCTACACACAACTCACAAAGTCTCGTGTCGTTCCTTCTGATCATTCGTGAGCCCATCCGGGACTTCCGCTTTAGCTTGTGGCGTACATTTTTACTTCGCCTCCGAAGCGAATACCACGAGGAAATAGTTACCCTCTTGTTTCCATCGACATAACACTGCGCTATGCTTTGATGGTCAAGTTCAAGAAGACGAATTTCGTTGGGCGATGAAGTGATGATAGTGACTGCTTCAGCGCTTTTCTCAATTTGGAGTTCGAGTATGGATGGATGATCAACAATTCTCCAATGCTTGGGGCATTAGGTCAGCTAGTAAGAAGTGAAAAACGACGTGGTGAGATCAAACAACGCAGCCTCCTATCCTATATAAAAGTGTTGACTCAATAACGCATGCTACTATCATGGCCAAGTGAAGTTCTTATGGAACCTTCGTATGAACATTTGGATCGACTTTTTCGAGACTCTCGTCTGCTTCACGCCTTTGTAAAGAATTTGGCGTCACTTGTTTGTTCCGGTTCACCTTCATCACGTTTGTTGTCCTCGACATTGGGTGGTAGATCGTCTTCAGGAATGACGAGAGGTTTGCCTTCAAGCTCCATTGTCTCCATCAAGAGCCTATACGTCTCTCGCTTCACAAGCTCATTTACAAGTTGAGCGAATCGAATCGGTCCACTGGTTGAAAAATGGCGAGAAACGTGAGAATTGTTGTTACCTCTTCATTGGTTGGTGACAGATTTACCGGCAATACGGACACTCTTTGCGGGGCAGCAAGCGGAGACACGGTCGCAGATGTAGTGCTGGCATTTTAATAGCATCACCTTGATCGGTGTGAGCTCCATCCAGCAAATTCTGTGACCAACTCAAGTACATGAACGAACCATTCCATAGTGATATCGATGATACGTACCCGCACTCGATGCGATCCCCTGCCAAGCGCTGCTGTGAATCACTCACAAGGTTGTAGCGTACTCGGAATTTCGTCAGTTGTTTGTCGTACTGCAGGGATAAAGGATCTATTGAGCACGAAAAATCGAGTTAGATATTGGTCAGGATACCCAGCCAACTACTTGCAGAGGCACATGATAGTGGAAGGTACGGGAATCGAATGTCAATTGCACTTTACGCGAGAGTCTTAAAAAAGTCGCTGAGTGCTTTCTCAAGCCATACACTCACGAGAAGGTCCGCTACGCTACCGAAAAGAGCTTTGACTGCTGTCTCTATCGATACGGCAGCTTGGTTGTTAGCTTCGGTATGAGGTTTTGTTAGCCAAACGGAGGATTCCAAATGAGATTGGATGCTGGTAGTTTGAAATCTCTTTCAACTATCCGTCAAAAGCTAGCCAATACGCCTCCTTAAGCAACTCGTGCAAGATGAAAATGGCATCACCGTATCGAGGAACAATATGAAAGACAAATTCGACGCGCGGGAGGCTGTCGTAGTGTGCAATGCTGTCTTGGCCCGTTGAATTGCCTTGATCGGCTCCACCGGAGTCATTTTCACCAGCTCGTGAACAGATTCATCCAGTTCCCTCGAACACATACCTAGGTGCCTTCAATGTGCGCACGGAATCAATACGAACTCGAAAGTTCCGACGAGACGGACTCCACACGTGAATTACTCGACCACGACCACAATACAACGCGTAGTTGTACCTTTTTGATCGTCCCTGCACAATCTGGATGATGTCACCGATGAGTAGACCCTTCGTTGATTCTCCCAGACTGCTCAAGTATGCCATCACCACCTACAGCACCAGTCTCCATAGATGTACTCAATTAAAATTCTGGAAGTGAAACTTTTGTGATGCCTATGTCGTAGTCTTTCTCGAAGCAAATGCACCCGAAACATCTAGCAAATAAATATCGCTCGTACGCCTTTCTCAGTCAAAGGAATAGACTTCACAGTGATGTGAAGGACAACTACGCTAGCTTAGAAAGCACATGTTCAAACTTCAGTCCGCTTAGCGTTTATTGATCGAATGTTGTGAGTCTATCGTACGTTGCATTTTATCTCGATGGCGCATGTGCCAAGTCCTTCAGCTTCTACATGCAGAAAGCCCATAGCTCGACCAGGGTGACGAAAGCTCAGAGCTACGGTGACAATTGCCGCCAACCCAGGTGCCAAGCGCGCAGACTCGCGCTGGTAATTGGCTTCCGCTATACCTGCATCAAAACCTGCACAAGTGACGGCCACTCGGTTAACACGAAAACGTTCCTGCCGAGAACCCACGTTTCGAACGCGTACAGGGAACAAGTAAACCTGTCCTGTTTGGAGTGTTCCCAATGCTAATGATGGTGGTGATATCTCCATTGCAAAATCCTGAGGCTTTGACGACAGTGCTGGGAGTCGTTGTTCTGAAGTTGGTGTAGTAAAGCCTACAAACTTCTTTTGTTGTGATTGAGTGCTTGAAGCTGTTGGGTCTTGTGCATATTCATCACTTTTTTCCCACGAAACATCAGCGTAAGGGGCAAGTGAAAGCAATTCTGCTCCATCTGAACGTGATTCAGAGCTTGACAAAGTAGAATCACTACTCTCATGTCCAGCTTGAGCGGCAGTCAGCTTGACAAATCGCATTGAGGGTGAACAGGGTGGTGTGCGAGGTTTTGGAGTACTCACTGCGAGTCGCGAAAGAGCAGCTAAAGTCTTCTCGTCTGCTAGATCCACACCTATACCTTTCCGAGCCGATTCACGTGCCGAGAATACCATTAGCGATGAAGGTGTCTCTGGTCGGCTTGAAGTTGCTAGAGATCGACACGACAATGGGAGCATAGGCGGCTTCTGGATCCTTGGCGATGGAAGTACCGGCAGCACCGGCGTTCGTGTCGTGAGTCGATATTCAGGGCCGATAAACGTTTGGATGCCATGGTCAGTTAGAACCCAGCAGACTTTCATGGTGGATGTGAACGTTTTCCGCCATAACGAGCCGTCTTGCAACCACTTGTCGTTGTTGCTTGCACCATTCTTGGGAGGTGATGCCAGGGAACAAATCGAACTGGATGAAGATGCTAGCAAACCTGCAGTTGAGAGGTTAGTAGTAGGTGGTGCCAAAATGGATCGATGTCGATTCAAATTGCCAACATCGCGCGAGTACTGCATCTTGAAGGCATTAACTTCTTGTGGGTTGTGGCGTGTAATGAAGTCTCGACCACCTACAAATTTGCTCTTATTGGAAAGGGACCTGCAGCTATAAGGTTGCATGATTTTGTAGTCGTCGTAGTCTGGAATCGCCATGATCAACAATGCATTCTTTGGATCGAGGACTGTGGACTTGCGTGTTTGTCGAGCGATTTGCTCTGTGATGCTCATTTCCCTCTTCACGGGTGTAATTCGACCCGAGCGCGACGGAGGGGCTGGTGTCGATACAGTAAGCAGCATCGATCGTGTGGAAGACCGTGGATGTGCAGGCATTGGTAACGACTCGCAGCTGTTGCTTTCAGGCGACGTCATGGAATTTCTAGTCTCTCGAATAGCTCCAGTTGATAGCATTTTAGACGGTGGGGCCACAGTCATATCGGGAGTAAAATGGGCTGTAAAAATAGTGAGGAGGTTGTTTCTTGCATTTGAGTGGTAGAAATAGATGCAGTTGTTTTATTTCTACCAGTAATGTCGAGATACATTCCTATTGGTCAAAATAGCGTGGCCCCCTCGAAGCTCCACGTATAGAGGGGGCCGCATTGTTGTAAGATAAGGAAAGGATTCCTCGTGCAAAATGGTGAGTATCTGCGTCGTCTTGCCGCCTCGCTACAGAGTTCCACAAGCTAGTGGAAACTCCATTGACAGCTCGTCATACACTACTGAGTTTCCTCTATCTATCCACATGAATTGCATGCTCTAACTCGCTGTGGGGGCGTCGCAATGTGCCTTGAAACGTTGGTGTAGGTGGTGCTCTCGGCCGCCTTACTCACCAGAAATGGCAAAGGTAGAACTCGTACTGCATCCTAGCAATAGCTACACGTTCCTGTGTGATTCATCGTTCTTTCTCTTGTGGCTATAGTGCTCGTGGCGCGCCAGTTCGTGGAGATCACTCGGATCCGTCTCGAGGTGGGTGGATATTGCGGAATAATGGGTTTTATCTCGTGGATTGACCTGTATATTTGGGTTTTATTATGATAGGGACTACTAGCAGCTTTCCCGAAGCTTCTGTCTAGCGGCTCTCGTGAGCACACGTTCATTGACACAGAGAGTGTGCGCTATGTGTATCAACCGCTGGAGAGTTTCTTCGTACTCATTATCACCAACAAGACCAGTAACATTGTGGAGGATCTGCACACGATCCAAGTGCTGGCCAAGCTCGTGCCGGACATTTGTGCGCCGCTAAGTGAGGCGTCTATTCGTGACAAGCAGTTCGAACTTGTTTTTGGCTTTGATGAACTCATTACGGCTGGTGGCCACTCGGAGAATATCAATGTGTCGCAGATTCGCGTCAATATGGAGATGGAAAGCCACGAAGAAAAGTTGCACAACATGATCCTTGAAAGCAAGCGTGCAGCCGCCAAGGACGACATGAAGCGCCACACGGCTCGCATCAAGGAGGAACAGCGCGAACGTGCGCGATTGGAGCGCGCGGGTATGGGAGGCAGCGGGTTTGGATCGCAGAACTCTTTCAGCAGCTCGTTCAGTAACGCATTTAAGTCTCCACGCAGCGGTGGAAGCAGTGATAGCTTCATGAATAGTCCCAGATCACCTGCTGCGACGTCACCAACGTCGTACAATAGTCGTCCGGAGCCGGTGGTGTCTAAGGCTGCTGGCATGAAGCTTGGCAGCTCTAGCAGTAGCAAGGGCATGGGTCTGGGTAGCGGCGGTAAGTCGTTCATGGATGCCATGGCGGCTGAGGACGGATTGAAGGAGATCCCGCCTATGAGTGCTGCTGTTGAGACTGTACAGAAGCCTGAGGTGGCTGCAGCGGTGAGCCACGACCCGATTGGTGCAGTGGTTGAAGAGAAGATGACGGTGGTGCTGACTCGTGACGGTGCACTGGAGCAGTTGGAGGTGAAGGGTAGCATGTACGTATCGGTTAATGACCCAAGCGCTGGATGCTGCCGTCTTAAGTTGCGCACAGGTGGCGTGGAGGGCATCTCTTTCCAGACGCACCCTAAGGTGGACAAGAAGCTCTATGATAGTGAATCGGTCCTTGCTCTACGAGATTCGTCGAAGCCTTTCCCTACTTCCCGTGTGGCGTTCCTGCGGTGGAGCTTGAAGACACAAGACGAGTCGATGCTGCCACTGAATATTACGTGCTGGCCCGAGGAAGAAGGCAACGGCAAAATGAACGTGAGTGTCGAGTATTCGTTGGACCGCGACATGGTGCTGGACAATGTGAATGTCGTAATTCCTCTCGGAGGCTCCGACGCACCGAGCGTCGCCAACGTGGACGGACAGTACCAGCACAACTCGGCCGAAGGCTCTCTCCTTTGGCATCAGGACCAGATCAGTTCTGCGTACGTACTTGCTACTCACCTCTGATGGCGGATTACGTATTTTTATTTTTGCGGCTAACTTTTTGTCATTGCTTCGTTACAGTAACAACTCCGGCACGATGGAATTCACGGTTCGCGGCAGCAATATTGATGCATTCTTCCCCATCTCTGTCTCGTTCTTTTCGCGCAGCGTGTATAGCGACGTGCAGGTGGAGGCTGTTCAGAAGATCGAGGATGGTTCACCGATTGTGTTTGGGTTTGAAAAGCTGCTCTCCACGGACTCGTACCAGATTGTTTAGAAGTTCTCCAGCAAAAAGCTTTGACTGCTGGGTTAGCGAGCGCAGTCTCCTGCTCGTTGCTTCCCTGTCAGGTTTTTATCTCAACACGTTGGTGCAAAATTTGACCTGAATCGCGTGTTGTTTGCCCCATCGCGTGGCCATTAAAAAACAAACCAGAAACAGATACAAATCAAAGCGAACGTATGTGTTTTTGTGGAGCAATGAAAGCCCATTCTATTGAGTTCTACGGGGTGGTGCTGGGTCGGAAGACTTGCGGCTGCGAGGCCTTGAGCAGCTCTTCACTCTTTCCACGTAGACAACGCTCCAGCATTCTCTTGGTCAGTGCACATTGTCCAATCTCCTTCTGTTGCGTCTGCACCAATTTGATGCAGGCCGTCCACTCCAGTAGTGACTTCTCACATAGAGCTCCACTGACACACGAGGCATACTCCGCATACAGTTGCTGAGGTGGCTTCTGTGTGGCTGTGTCAGCGGTGTCAGCGGTGGCAGCGGTCTTGCCCATGTTGAGCATGGCGTAGAATTGTTCATCACAACTCCTTAGTCCTCGGTACTTCGCACTAAATCGACGATCCGTTTTCAATGCACGCACTTCACGGTCTCCAAGTGTCCCATCCAGCAGCATCTGAAAATCAAGAGGACAATTAGACAGTTAAGGAAAATGAACATACTAAGGCTGTCGAGAAGCGGTGGAGTCTCAGATTTTGATTGGTACTAGAAGAGATGATTGATGAAGTGTACGTTGTGGTTGTAAATGTAGATAGTACCTCATGGAGACGCACGGTAGACAAACATTGGGGCATGTTGGCGTCGCCCATGATAGCTGAAGTGATGGAGAATGACACTGAGGTTGGTGTAGTGCACATTAAAAACAAAATCTGCGACGTGTGACAGGTGCAAGTTGTAGTTTGCTACCTTTACATGATACTTCGAGACGAGGCATGGCGAGGGATCCGTGGACCTGCACCGTCGTCATCGCTTTCATTGTCGTCCACATCGTAGTCTTCATCGTCGATACTGTTGATGATGACGCGTGTTGGTTGCTCGAGGCTGCTGATGTTCATGTACGGCTGGCGAGGACGTCGGAACACCCGACGGTAGAGGTACGCCAACGTGAGCACGATGATCATCGCACAGGAGCTCATGATGAGATAGCCGAATTGAAGCATCCCTGACGATTCCTTGTCATTTAAATGCGAACCATTCGCAGCTAGAGCTGTGGTGTCTTGAGTCGTGCCAGAAGAAGGTTTGAGAGTTCCGCCCTGATTGTCGTTAGTAGCTTTCATCTCATCGTCCAGCGTGGTTTCACTGCTCTCTTTGTCATCTTCACTGTCCTCACTTTCATCATCGTCGGAATCGCTATTATCCGTATCCGTAGACTTGGTACTGGTCGTAGCAGAAACATCATCGCTTGAGTCTTCGCTCTCGTTGTCTTCATCTTCATCAGACGTTTCGTTTGTGCGCTCTTTGCCAATAGTAGGTCGATCAACGCTGTCATCACTATCTTCGCTCTCGCTCTCGCTCTGGGATGATGCGCTTTGAGCAACGGACCCAGACGCGTCAGACGAAGGTAAGGTATCAACCCTTTCTGATGGCGAGTCATTTGTCCGAACTTGCTTGGCGATATTGACAGTGATAACCTGGTGATTCAAGCCATGAAAAAGTTAGCACATCAATTAACAGCTTTCAACGATGAACAACATTTACCGGAGACGTCCACTCGAGAGTACCCTTTACTCGATGGCCATTCCATTTAAAATCCCAGTCCAGGTTTGTTCTCGCGTTCACCAGATGCGACTGTGGTGGCACGCGAGGTGAAGGTGCGTCGTCACCAGAGCCTTGGTTTTTCCAGTCCTGAACAACGAAGTAACGGTGCGTCAGCAAAACTACCGTCAAAGAGATCTCGCATGTGTGACTAATTACCTGATCGACAGTAGCAACAGCTCGAACGTATAGTTTGTCTGAAGTGACATTACCGAGGTCGAGGCACGAGACGAATAGTGACGTTCCCATCGTATCGGTGTTGGCAGCCGTAGATTGAGCAGAATCGGATGCAAATTCGTAGTATCGTCGGGTGGTACCCTTCTGAGTGGAAGTCTCTATCAAAACGCTATCGTCTTCAAACGTCAAGCTGGGAGACACCTGAACATGAGTGCTATCCACACTGAGCGCACCAAGCACCTCCCACGCGACTTGCAGCTTTGAGTGAGTTGAGTCAACGCTGCAATCAGAGACGCTGCAAGTAGCCACCTCGTTGCGCTCCCATGCCAGAGCACCACAACCCATCTCAGTTACCTGATCTGTGTTTGTAGTGTACAAGCTCGCTGCGGGGAAGTTACTCAGCAATTCTTGGCCTTGAGAAACTGACGACCCTGTTCCATCCACCCAACGCACCATAGGCTGGGCCATTTCGATCATCATGAGAGCTAAACGGACATTACGCGGGACGTGGCCGACAAACTCGGTCGTGATTCCTTCAGTGCGGAAGAAATCGACGTTCGCTTTGTACAGCTCCTTGAAATTTCCTAAGTCGCCTGGGCTTGGCTCCTTGCTCTCTGAAGTCTCTACCAGCATATTGAAAGCGCGGTTGGTAATGTTATTATAGATGGTCTTCTCCTTCGGATATCCGCCAAACGTGGTCGGCTCGCACGGATGGAAGGGCTGTGCGTTTTTGCCGTAGAACTGATTTTCCCATGATGCCGCATATCCCCAGTCTTCCATGCCACCTGTGACACATTCAAACGGTTAATTACCTGAAGTCTAGTACATTGCTCGCAACTAACAATCAAGACATACCGGTGACACCGTAGACAACATCGTTCATAGTTCCCGTCGGGTAAAGTTTCCCATCAGGAAAGACACCAGCAAAGTTTGCCAAGGTGTTGGCAATCTGGAACTGTGCCATGTGATCCGGAGATTTCTCGCTCGGGTCTTTCTCGTTACCATGAAGGTAGTGATCCGGCGAGCCCCACTCATAAGACACAGCTCGAGTGCCGCCATGGAATGTCACCGCCAACTGGAAAATATGGTCCCTCCAGATCTCATTCACTACACGAGACGTCATTGTCTGCATGCATTCCCGGCCAGATTTCATGTAGTTGTAGTCACGGTTTGGATCTACGTTCAACTCTTCACGATGGTTGTGTGAGTAGCCATAGGCATTAGTCATCGGCGTCACCAACACATTCCTAGAATTCACCAGCTCTTTGAGCCATCTTTGTGTGTCCACTGTAGGCTTCACTGTGTCGTCTGTACCGTAGCTTGATGTGGCATGTGCAACTAGAGCAACCAGCTCAATGGCTGCATTGGGACCGACCCGTTCATTACCATGAAGAGCTCCACTGATGAATATCTCAGGTCTCTCAGGGTCGCTCGCCAGTGTTGAGTGGTTGGTCAGATGCACCACGAATTGTTTACAGGGTTCGGTCGCCTTGGTCTCGTCATCTACGATACACTGGAGCTCCTTGGGGTATGGTAGACCGTACTTTTCTTGAGCTATTGACACCTGCACAACATCGGGGAATGTGGCGTTGAGCTCCAGCAGATACTTGGCCATCTCTGCGTACGTCTTGTAGTTGATGGAGGGCGACTCCGAGGCGGAGGTGGGAGCTAGCAGCCCCACGCCCAGCGCTAGCAACAGGCAGGGGTGGAGCATTAGGACGGGACGTGGCTTTTTGTCCTAAAAAGAGCTAAAATGCACTAAATATTAGAGATTTGCAATACATGGCTACATCGTTGGCAATACATGGCTACATTGTAGACGACTACGTGAGACTGTGGTTCAGTACGTTAGATTGTCGCGACCGACTCGCTGGTTAAATATGAGTTCGCCGCGATGCGGGAGATTTCTTCAGGCTGATGAGATAACTCCAGATCGAGGTGGTCATCGCAGTAGCCACCGCCTACGACCCACTTCTTGCAGTACGTGTACGAGCACTTCTTGCCTCCACCGTGGCCCTTGCAGTAGCCTCCACCACGCTCGATCGCACTGCAACCTTCCTCTTTGCACCTAGTACCGCCGCCGTGACGAATGCAGAAACCTTTACCTTTTTGCTTGTTAGTGCAGCCTTCATATTGGCACAACTTGCCACCGCCGTGAGCCTTACAGAGTTTTCGATTTTGTGCGGCGCGATCGCAGTTCGGTATACTGCACATGACCTTGCCACCATGGCCGCGGCAACGCTTGTTTACCTGACGAATCTTGTCACAGCCTTCGATAATACATTTGCGCCCACCGCCGTGGGCAATGCAGTGTCCGCCACCAAGATCATATTTTGTGCATCCAAGAGTTTTGCATCGTTTGCCAGGACCCTTATGCTCCAGGCAGATGCCTCCACCGAGCGCCCAGTTCTTGCAGTTGTCTGCGTAGCATTTCTTGCCGCCGCCATGAGCCTTGCAAAAGCCTCCACCTCGGTCCACTTTCTTGCAGTCTTTAGCATTACACTTCTTTCCACCACCGTGAGAGATACAAAGTCCGCCGCCAATATCGCGTCTCTTACAACCCTCGTGCTGACAGAACCTACCGCCACCATGCGCCTTGCAATATCTATACCAGCGTGTCAAAAACGTTAGCCGTTCTGTTCTCCATCGTCTCCAGCTGAAATGATATCAAACGAGCGTACGTACCCCCCTTCCATCCTCTTGTTCTCACATCCATCTATAGGACACAGAGGCTTTCCTCCATGCCCTGAGCAGTAGCCGTAGCCTTGGACCTGTTTGTCACATCCTTCCTGCTTGCATTTTTTGCCACCTCCATGCTTTATGCAGTATCCATTTCCCTGATTAAATTTGCTGCATCTGGGGTGTTTGCAGAACTGACTGAGTTTATGAATGGCACAACGTCCATCCAATCCTGTCGCAACACGTTTGCACCTCTCGCGCTCCTTGTTGTAATATCTGCAGGTTTTCTTTGTCAGGACAAAGTTGTCGGTCGCTTTAGCAGCTGCATCTCTCTCCGTGCGTCGATTGTGTCTCTCCTCCACTCTCACACGAGCGGATGATAGTTGTAGCACACCACTAACCGCAGCAGCGGCCTCCTCGGCTTCCACATGAGCTGCTGCGACAGCTTGCTCTGCCTCCGTGTCCGTGTCTTTCTGCTCCTGTTCAGCCTGAGCCAGTAGCATCCTAGCGAATTCAGCTCCGTCATGGTCGATCTCTGGCAATCCGTCAGGACCAACAAAGGACGTGCGGAAGTCCAGTTCATTGGACTGTGAGGTCGACAGATCAGCTGTAGTAGGAATAAATACACAATCCGATCAGTATCAACTATATCGCCCATTGCCACTACAATAAACTAAAGTTTTACGTTATTACGCACGCATGGAAGCTTGAATATTGGCGTCGTCCGGCCGCATGCCGCGTAAGAAGCGCAGATAGTCGTTCTCGCGCTCGTCGGACGCATCCATGGCTCAGCAAACAACGCGTCGTTCGGCTAGGTAAAGTAACGTCTAGAGAACGCAGTGCACAACCTGTTTCGATAGTAAAGAAGCCGAGAGTGACACCTGCTGGAGCTGCTTCGATGGTGAAGAAGCCAAGAGCGACGCCTGCTGGAGCTGCTTCTTCCGTGTTGTCAATGGACGGCGTACTGTTGTTTGAGTGGTAGAAATTATCGATCATTTTGACCAATCATTGTGGACTTACTGCTCCTCCAGTCAAGTTCCTGTGTCAATATTGAAAAGCTTCGACAATGGCGAGTGTGGCGGAGATTAAGCAGCTGGAGGCCAAGATCAAGGAGGATGTCAAGCAGATCAACGAGTTGCCCAAGGTGGTGAAGGCGCTGCAACATAGCGACAAGGCGGTGGCGCAGGCGGCCATGCAGAGCGTACGTCGTGTGCTGCTCTTCTTCCTAGAGAAAGGAGACCTCAAGCTCAAGTCGACGGAGCAAGAAGCAAGCAAGAAACCCAAAGGTGGTGACTCACAGGCCATCGATAAGTTCCGACGCTGGATCTGGGACGTGTATGTGAGCTTTATCAAGGAAATGCTACAGTGGCTGGGTGATGCCCAAGCAGACAGCAACCTACGCGTTGGAGCGCTGCGTACACTGATGGAGTTTGTTTCCCGGGAGGGCGAGATTCGTGGAGGAAATGCACCCACTTTTGGGAATGAAACGTTTACCCGTGTGGTACAGGAGCTGGCAACGACTGAGAAACTGAAAGGAGAGCTAGCTAGTGTGTTTAAGGGCGAATTTGTTGGTGCTTACATGGATGTCCAGTACTACATGGTACGGGTGTTGATGTAGAGTACTGAAGGTAGAGTTGAACTGATGATTGATCTATTTTTTATGAACAGTTGAAGAACCTGGCGCAGATTCTGGACAGCGCGCATTCGAAGGAGGAGAAAGATGAGACGGTGGATCTGATGCTTGTTGCCAATGCCCTACGCATGCTGGGAATGGTGCAGATGCCGTATGACGCGGAGGAAATCACCTCGTTCCTCGTGGAGCCAAAGGATTCTATTTTGCCGGAGCAGGAACTGGTGAGCAGCGATGATGAAAGTGATGTCGACGAGGAGGTATTTGCTACTGCTGGAACGAAAAGGAAGGCTGCATCTGACCAGAAGAAAAAGACAAAGAAGACAAGGGGTCTGCGTAACGTGAAACAGCATCAGCATGCGTTCAGTCTGGCGTGGATTGCGGTTCTCCGCCACAAGTTGCCGCAAGCTTCGTACAAGAAGGTGTTGGTGCAACTCCCGGACGAAATTATGCCGCACCTTGTGAACCCGCTGCTGCTCGCAGACTTCCTCACAGATTCGTACAGCATTGGTGGAGTCACTAGTCTGCTCGCGTTGAATAGTCTGTTCATCCTCATCCAGGACTACAACTTTGATTCGCCGGATTTCTACAACAAGCTTTATGCACTTCTGGACGATCCGACATTGTACTCAGCCAAACAGCGTGATCGATTCTTCGGTCTGCTGAGTCTCTTCCTCTCATCTACGCATTTACCAGCGTACACCGTCGCAGCTTTCGCCAAACGGTTGTCGCGCAGTGCCCTCACGGCTGAACCAGGCGCTATCCTGTTTATTATCCCGATGGTATACAACTTGATTCTGCGTCACAAGGAGTGTCTGCAGCTCATCCACCGTACTGGTGCGTTCACCGCTGCTGAAAAAGCTGCCAAGCGCCGAGAAGAATTGTCAAGCGGTTCTGCTGTCGATGCTGCAGCCAAGAAATTATCCAACGAGAAGACGGAGTTGGTATTGAAGGACGGTCACGACCCGTTCGTGAACGACGAGCTCGACCCGATCAAGTGCAATGCCTTGCAGAGCTCGTTGTGGGAACTATACACGATGAAGCACCACTACAATGCCGACGTTGCACTGAAAGCACGTATGTTCGAGGAGAAGTTGCGTCACCAATTTGTTGATGTGGACGAGAGTATGGAAATCACGTACAAGAGCCTTTTCGACAAGCAACTGAAGCGTAAGGAGAAGGGTAAAGTCCCGCTTGCATTCCAGCCCTGCAAGGCGCTCTTTGCGGTCGGCGACGATACTGAAGATAATCACGTCAAGGATGAGGACATCATTTTTGTCAAGGTGTTTGAGCTTTAAATTGCTCCTGGCTGCATAGCTAATATATCCATCCCATAGACTGTGTACATGCTTCAATTACCCGTTGAATTCTTGAAAGACTCGTGCTGACGAATGCAACCATAAGAAAGCGTGATGTATCTGAAGTAGAGAGAGCGATGAACACGTGAAATGTGCATGTGGTAGCCACCGCGATATTGCTTCGAAGTTGGTGACAAGGTCTTGGTCTCATTGCTGGTTTTATCCACAGTTCTAACCGTGTCCACGTTGTGCGTTTAGTTATGCGATGCGAAGAATTACATGCATACCGCTGTCGCTCTCCACTAAGTCACTGAGTTCACCGACTTTAAGAGCAAACGCAGCTTTCTCGAAGGAGGGAGTCATCTTTCCGCGTGTGAACGGTCCCAGGTCGCCTCCACGCTTCGCACTGAAGGAGAATTAAGATGAGCTCACCGAGTGGTCCGTAGACAGACATTAACTACGCACCTGCTGCAGTCGCTCTCTTCCTTAGCAATGTCTTCAAAAAGCTCGCGCAGTGCCTCAGATGATCTCTATGAAATGAGTGGAGCATACAGGGAAGAGAATTAGCAACAGAGTATTGACAGCAAGTACTCTGCTTTCCCACAGCCAACGTACATCAGGATTGGCCTCCACACATGCCAGTAGTTTATCGCGGATACCACCGGCTTTGGCTTCTGCTACCGCTTTACTTCGGGTGATATTCTCCTGTCGCCAGGAAGACGGTCGTCTAGATCCCGAGTGCTTCACGAGGATATGTAGCGCCTGCACGTCGATCCACCACACACCACGTCGTCATAATTAGGTCAACACTCGTGCAAACCGCTATCTCTATTTGACTAAACCGACCAGACGCACCTGAACACTCTCCGGATCTGAGGAGCCGTCGGCCGAGCGGCGCTTCTTGTCGGCTTGGGCGGCCGTCGCGCGGTGCCGGAACTCGCGCTCCTTGGCGTGCACGTGCGAAAGCTTCCAGGTCTTCTCGCCGCTCTTGACGTGTAAGAAGTACACTTTGCCGGGGCGGCTCTTACTCTGCACCTCCTTCCAGCCGCGAGGCAGGTCCTTGGCCGTTGTGCTCATGACGCTACACCTGCAATTTACAGTCTCAAAACTGAAAGTCACCTGAAGCCGATTCGTAGAAAATGAAATCCTAATTTGAGCCAATCATCGCGGCTTAACCTGATAATGTAGATGTATGTGTGAATAGATTAGCCATAGGTACCGTGTTGTGAGCAGCTTGGTCCGTGTGTGAACGCTTGTTGAAGATGGTCTGTGATGAGAAGTGGTTGTACGTAAAGTACTATGAACTTTATTCCGGAACGCTTTGTGGTGGAATAAAGTTCACCTGCAAATGAGACTGCGTTGTCACTTGAACATTGGCACAGCAGAAGGTGCTCGTGTGACCCCGTCACACTAGTGCAGGTTGCTTAATGAGAGCAAGAACAGAGATCTCAAATTTCATATTAGGAGGAGCGTTTAGAAACTATCTACCAAGAAGGAGTGTAGGAGACGGTTAAGTTGCTTTGCATGTTTTGTCAACCAATCAGTCCTAAATCTCCCTTATCCAGATTAAGGCTTGTCAACGGACAACCTTGACACGATGAAGTAATTGCACAGGAACACGTTTATGGAAAGTACATAATGTGCAAGGGTCCCGAATGATAAAATACTAAGACCGAACCTAAATATATAAATATACAATTGGTTTCACGTATGGCTTGGCTATTTTTCGACCTGATTTTTACCTACGATTCACCTCTATTTCTGCAAGACGTCGGATCAGAAGCGATGCTGTGCGAGTACGCATGGGAGAGGGACATTTCGCACTGAAAGTAGTGCTGGGTTCGACGAAGCGTTCGATACACCCGGCATTCCCAAGACAACCACTAATCAATTTCAGTAGGAATATCGACAATTGCATTTTTACATATCGCTAACAACTACAGAGAATAGATTATTGGATATCATATCAAGCAATTACGTAATACGACATTGAAATATTTTACAAAGACAAATAGAATATTGATGCAATACCAATGTATTGATGGGTTACATCGCTATTAAGTTCTCAGTTCTGTCAACCGCGCGAGCGTCCCAGTAATCCGTGTTTTGTTGTAGGAACAACCGCATCTCGCATCACCAGCGTGTAGGCTGCAGAGCGGGCGTTGCTGGCCAAACGTGGTTCGAGCAACAGTAAAACATTAGTTCGACCACGTTGGACGTGGGCGGGGTAGGCTCCAGCAGCCTGTAGCTTGGCTCGTTTATTTCCCGCTGGCGGTTCTTCTACAGCCTCTACACGAACAGAAGACTGCCCGCTTCGGGTTTTCCTCTTGGTCGTCCTCACCCGATCGTGGAGTCGCCAAGAAGCGCTCAAGTGCCACCTTCTCCTCTCGGGTCAGCCGGTTAGCTTGCCCCTTGAGTGCACAGACGCAGCCCGCCTCAAAGTCGAAGCTGTGGACGATGTCGGTTTTTGGTGATATAATATAGTAATCTGAGTAAGTGTGCCAATCATGCTAAATAGGCAAATACGTAAGCATTCGCAGTAACGAGGCCGTCGAAGCAGATTCGAATATCAATGATTGGCGTCGGAGCCTTGGAGTGCTTCAACACCGACTCGATACCCTTCCGTTCGCCGAGCAGGTTCCAGAGTCGTCATTTTAACGCTGTCGGCGGAAGCAACTCGGTTAGCTCTTCGTCCTCCGCGTTCATAAATGAAGAAGCTAAAAATAGCGTTTGAGCCTATCGAATGTAGAGCTCCAGTGGGTTTGTTGGTATATGATTGGTCGGAGGTCGGTCTTGAAACTACAGACAATTACATCACAGCTTAAAATAACAAGTAGAGGACAAATACGAATTTGACTTGGAGTTGTGCAGAGTGGTGCACAGTCAGCAGGTTGACCATCACCGCTTGTACCAAATCGATATTCTCAGCGAGTGCGTTGAGATAAGTGGCAACAGTTCGATTGAGCCTGGGGTTGGAGCACCCCACTAGCAGGCACCAATAAACGTCGCGAGACGGCGGTTAACACCGAGTCTGTCTCCACTGAGGAAAATATACTGCTCCAGGGGCTTCTGATATGCGAACGCTCGCATTGTAACCAAGAATTCTTGATGACTAGGAGCAGATAAGTCGTCAGCTTCATCATTAACGGGGGGATCCATACAGAGCAAGTGGCAAAGCAAAACCACCCCATCTACCTTGTACCCTCGTACCACACATACAACACTTGGATAACGTCCAGGATGGGTTCTGCTGGGGGTACTGCAAGTGTCCAGTACTGAGGAGGATTCTCGCACAGGAAATCGACAGTCTGTATCGGTGTTCACGTGAGATCTGCACCTCAACTTCTCGCGAGTTACCCTTGAGAGCGAAGGAGCGTCGTGTGATCTGCAGCTGTAGATAGTTGAAAGTTCCAAAATTATCAGAACGTCGCTCCATTCAACCTCCCCCTCACAAACATTGGTTTGGGATTTCTCTACTTACCCTCTCGTCAAAATTGGACCCTGAGTGCGATTCTCGGAGACAGTCAGTGTTGTACTGCACAAAATATCACAGACCCAAAAGAATTCCTGACTAACGCCATGACTTACAGCTCACTACAAAGACTGAGGCTGTTGACCCTATCTCAAGTTGTGTGCTGGTACGACAGTTGTCGTTAGGGTGAGGTGAATTGTCTCAGCTCTCCCTTGTGTGAACCTCTCTCTCTATAGCCTCATTCAAGAATCACTTCGTCGGTTTGGAGGCACGCTGGGGGAAGCTTGGAACGCGGCAGACTGGCTAGCACCAGCACTGGGGGCTGACAAGGTAAATGAGAGAATATATCGATGCGTGGCGTGGACGCGTCGGCAGTGACTGAGCCGGTGTAAAGCTCGCGTGTGGGATGATTTCGGTTGAAGCGCGATGGCTTGTCTGCGTGCATTGGGCTAAAGCGCGGGTTTAGCAGCGTACTGGATACAGATGGGGTGGAGCTCGTCGCGATAACGAGCAAAGGTACAGTATTGCTATGGTCGCACTTCTCACGTTCTTAGACAGCAGGCCACGACGGCGAAGAGCTCTTGCCCGCGTTTGCAGTGTCGTCGGGCAGGCGGGACAAACCAAGAATCGAGGGAACGTGTCACAGCGCGTAAGAAGTTGCGTGAGCAACATCCCAACCTTCAGCTGGCGATAGTGAGCGTAGTCACCGGTTGAATTGTTCAACCGGGTTATGGTGGTGGTGAATATGGACAGCATGAGGGGACACTGTCAGTTTGCAAACTTGCCATTGAGCCACTGGGACTTCACGTGGTGAAGGCTGTAACGGGATCATTCTTTTTGCATAGCACCTTTCAGCTCAACAAGGTCTCCCTCGCTCCGAGCAAAGTGCAAATCATACATGCATTTGTACACCAGTGTGGAGAGCTTCAAGCTCAGGTCACACGACTTCTCTCGTATCTTAGCAACTATGTGATAAAAACACATAATGTGTATAATAGCACACTGTACCTTGTCTGCATCGCTAAAATGTACTTAAGTTGCGTCTCTTCTCCTTTAACCAGTGCGTAAATACGTTGCAGCGCAAATAGTGCAGCTGCAAAGTGATCATGTTGGAGCTGTGACATAATGAGCAGTACCATTTGATGAAAGGTCCGTGAGGCATCCGTAATGCCACACACGAGCACCGGGTACCCGACGCTGTTTAGCTTGAACGTAGCTTCCAGGTGAAAGACGAAGGTACCAGGCTACCGAACAGTGTTGCTAAGCAGTGCTTTCGTCGTGATGCCTACTAGAAATAGTTGGGAGTTAGAATCATTTCCCAGCTCGGGGTCACTGGAATCATTGTACTCACTAGTGAGCGTGAAGGCATCATGCTCGCCTTCACGTTTACTAAATGCGGTAGCCAGTACTGCCTCCGCGACGGCCTTGCACTACCAAGACACGGTCACTGAAAGTGGCGCTCCATGTTTGGCCCATTTGTAGCTAGGTAGAGCAGACTAGACTTGCAGTTCACAGCATGTCGAATGCGCATTGGCATCAGGTTTACACAGGTGAGTTCCTTGATGAAGTAGCGCTGCCTCGGCGCGATGCAAGCCTTCGAAGGAGTTCGCGCCCGAGAATAGGGGTCACCCAGCTCGTACATGTCGACGCTGTCAAAGGGGTACCTTAAGTCGTCAGGATCATGACAGATTGGAGACTGCGACCATGTAGTGCTCGCATGCACAGCGCAATATCTTGTAGCGCATCGAGGGCGGTGTGCCGATGCTACAAGCCGTGCACGACAATAGCTAGCTAGACCATCTTCTTAGTCTTTATCCCCTGAGGCGGTAGTGATGCGCCATCAGAGGAAACGCCGCTGCAGAGCAGGTTCTAGGTACTAAGGTGCTAGAAGTTGGTCTTCCTGTTGGAGGGCAGAGTGATGCAAAAGAGAGTGTGAGTCGTGTTAGATTCTTAGCGCTGCCCGAGGGGCTCCTACGCCTACCATCGATACTTACGGATTCTCCCAGCCTAGGATGCAGGCACGTGCTCGGCGTACCGGCTACAATACCGCTTTCTAACATAAGGGTGGTCATCAAGGAGGGTGGGCAGCCGAAGAGGCTTTAGGCTGTGGGGAATTTGTTTTTACGTGTGGAAGACGCTTAAAAACAAACTCTAGAGCAACCTAGACAGTCAAGTTGCGCTTTAGACTTCAGATATAGGATGCAATTGGATAAAATTACCCAATTAGAGATCTCGGATTGGGTGAAACTAAATGTGCTGTGCTGTCACAGCGCTATGGGATAATTCTTTGCAAACTCTTGTGGTCACCTGCCATTCCATTGTAATTACGGATATTTTGATGTGATGAAACATACGGTTTGCGTGTGTCAGTTAGAGTTGTGTGTTTCAAGGGTTTGTGATGATTTTGGAACCTTGTCTCGTACAGTGTCAAAATATCATGCCTACGAACAGGGGATTATTGTTTTTAGGCACTCTTTGGTGCACCCAACTTGCGCACTTTGGACGGGACAGGACGGAGTTGCTGAGCCCACACAACCATACCCGGTGCATTTTAGTCTTACGATAGGTTAGTTTGCATCTCCATATGGATTCTCACGATCATTTATAATAAATTTCAATGATTTGCTCTTGATTTGGTAAAATATGCTGAACAATAAACATTTTAAAAATGCTAAAAAAACAACAAATAAGGAGAGTTCAGAGAAGCCTATGCGTCACTAGTCGGCATCGCCTCCCCCAGTACCCTCCGAGTCGTATTCTTCACCAGCACCGTCATCTTCTGAAGCTAATTCGCCCTCATCTGTTTCCTGTATGTACTTATCTTCAATTTTGTGCGTGTTGATATGCATTGACCCATGTGTCAGAGTTCACGGTGCCAAACGCTGCATCGATTGTATGACGCATTTCTGCCATGTTAGATGCTAGATCGTTGACAACCTGATTCTTTATGTGAGCCCAAATAAGTTCGATATAATTGAAGCTCTGGATGATAAGGAGACGTAAAGTACACGAGGTAGCCATGCAAGGTGGTGATAATGGTGGCCTGAAAATTAGGTATGGGCTTGTTTGCGCAAACGAGTTCAAGCTACTCGTCTTTTGTGTAATTTTCATCAAACCTAATATCTACATTGACAAAAGTTAGTACCCAAATCAGATCTGCGTATTTACGAAATTTACCGCTTAGTAAGGTTGTAGCC
>PCFV01000366.1:0-31168 GCA_002812785.1 Phytophthora litchii | reverse complement strand
CACAGGCGCGAAGCGTGCTAGAGCTAACTACAGCTTTAGAAGACAGTTCAGCGAAACGTCGTTGAGTGGATATCAATCGTGTCAATTGTGTCAATGCATGCGTTGCAGGTTGTCTTCTTTCTCTTGTCGTGGTTGCAAGTTGCAACGTGTTGGCGTCAATGGACTTGGAATGTCAATGCTTCCAGCCCTACAGCACGCAGAGGCCACTCCTTGGTAACGTATGACAACCAATTGGTAGTGTTTGGTGGGCGAACGGAAGATACTACAAAGACTCACGTACCGAAAACCTACGAGATCACTCGGGTTAATGGATCGCTCGAGTTTTTATCCTATGAAGACAAAATTGCATACGATACGGACTCGACAGTAGTTCCTGTGGCTGTTCTCTTCAATGACGTCTGGAGCTACAATATAAGTAAGAGTTGGTTGTGCAGTTCTGCTATGTCTGACAAGAAACTAATAGTTTTTGTTGCTACTTTAGATTGTACCAGGTTTGCAGACAATGGCTGCGTTGACAGCGCATGGAAAGTTTTGGATAATGGAGCGGAGTGGGGAGGGTGTAAGATGGTCTTTGGAGCTTCAGTGTGCACACACCCGTCTGAACGGTGGATGCACAGTGCTGAAGTGTTTAGCGATGACACAATGGCGATCTATGGCGGATTTGGCCCGATGTGTGATGACTACTGCGACGATTTGTGGTTGTACGACTTCTCTGATGGATCATGGACCGAGATGATCGAATTGGGTAGCAATCGACATGGTCCAGGGAAGAGGTTCAAGTTCTCTAGTGTCGTGTTGGACGACAAGTTGTACGTTTTCGGAGGATTTCGACTCTGGCAAGGTTTTGCTCATGAGAACAGCGAGGAGAATGACTGGAGTGGAGTGAACCAGTACCCACTCGGTGGTTATCTCAACGATCTCTGGGTCTATGACAAGGTCATTAATACTTGGACGAACATCACAGAGAAGATGGAGTGCCCCACCAATCCAACGGTTCTTGCGGAAGCGCTGCTAAACCAAATTGAAGTGGAATGCGTGGTAACCTGGCCTCCAGCACGAGCTGGGCACACTTCCGTAGTTTTTGACAACGCCATCTTCATACATGGCGGCTATCGCGCATTTTTCCCGTACCCGACGACGTCAAGTGCTGGTGCAGGGCGGGGAACACTTGGAACTCGTGAAGCTGGTTTTACGCCGTACCCGACGCACCCTTACTACATGAGCGACATGTGGAAATTCAACATCAGCACTGGAGTATGGTCTCGTGTTATAGCGGACTGTCAATCTGTTCCAGAACCACGAGTTGACCATAGTCTCATTGTGGCAAACGATGTCTTTGTACTATTCGGAGGATACGTCACCAACTATTACTACGATGATACCTGGCAGTACAACGCGAGTAAGCTTCATTGCTGGATCTCACTAAAACGTACTAGTATGCAAGACTGACTCGTTATGTTTTAGGCGCAAATCGATGGGTCAAGCAACATTCTTTTGTGTATCCAATCTACCCGACATCGTGCACAGATGACCTCGAAGCTCGGCGACTACCATACAGCGGAAACTATGCTGCTTATGTTTCCAATTCCACGTTAGCTGACAATCCATACGACTACTACTTCATTGCAGAAACGCACTACGGCACGAAAACGGTTGGTATTTTTTGTATTCAAGATTTATCGTGCGTAGCTTACAATTCCTATCGAATTGAAATCGTAGTTTTCAGTATTTGCAGAACCCACCCGAGATACAAGTCAGCAAAGTGTTTTTATCCAGCAAGCACGACGTCAAGCTCCCGGATGGGATGGATGTCGAGATCGCGCAGATGGACGAGAAGATTTACCGGAAGCACTTCAGTGGGAACATCCGTCTCAACGATCTGGTCATATGAGTGTGTACCATCCGGGGTTTGACAAGGTTTTCATCTTTGGTGGATACGGATATGAGCGAGAAGAAAGTTATCACGACGCTGAAACATTTGCTGCTGCTTCTCTAGGAGATTTGTGGCAGTACGATCTAAACAACTGTATCAAGAACTGCTCGTTGCATGGAACTTGTCTAGCTGGGAACTGTCGCTGCGACGACGGCTACTATGGTGATGACTGCTCCAATTCATCATGTCCAGGATCCTATTGCGCGTACGACGACGCTCACCAAACTCAAATATGCAATCACTGCTGCTTCTCGGGTTTCGAACACACAAATAATGACTCATACGTCGAGAACATTCAGAAATTCCCGTGTACAGCTGACAACGTTCACTACTCCAATGGAATATGCGATGGTTTTGGCGAGTGCATTTGCAAGCCACCATTCATCGGGGAGGATTGTTCCATCCGAAATTGTGGCTACAACTGTTCTGGTCATGGCTACTGCTCCGTCGAGTTCCCCAACTCGAGATGTATGTGTGATGAAGGTTGGTACGGTAAATACTGCGATACCCGTACGTATCACGAATGATTCATCTGGAATTGTCCTGACCAATGCACTAACATTTGTCTTTGACAGAAATGTGCCTCAACAATTGCTCGTACCCGAACGGTGAGTGTGTGAACGGTAGTTGTTACTGTGCTATGGTTTACGAGCCATACAACAATACGCTCGAGTATTTCCCGTTAATGGGCGAAGACTGCTCCTTCCTGATCCCATTCGCAGGTGCAGTTCAAATTCCAACCACGACATTGTTCATGGCTGTACTCGTAGGAATGATTTTGACTCTCAGTCTCCATATCGGAGACGATTGAGGTCCATTAAATATCAATCGCTAGTCTCCATTTGCATCACTTCATGCTGGACAAGACAACTTGTGCGTCGTTTCACTGGCGACTCGTCATAACGGACCCAACGCTTGCGATCCCGTTGCGGCCGCTCAATTGAGGGAATTCGAGGATAGCAAAGCTTTAGGAGGTGGTGAACCGAACTTGGTTTAACAAGGATGGCAAGTTATGGGGGTGGCTATGGCCAATCGAGACATGGACTCATGGTCGAAGAAGAGGATGATGAAGATATGTACGAGGGATTCAACTTCAGCATTGACCTCGCTCCTCCGCAGACGGCAGCGACTAATAATTACATGTCATCATCTTATGGAGCTCCTGCTTCAAGAGGGGGCTATAATCCACCAGGAACGGCATTCAGGTACGAGTTTCCCGATTTCAATGTCTAATGGTTCAATTCTGACAAAATTCGTCAAGAGCACCACCAACACAAATGGGGCGACAGATTCCAGGCTCTCGGATGGGCACAGCACAACAATCTGGGGAAGCTCGACCTATGACTTCAGTTTCTGGTGCTGGCTTTTCGGTGAGGTGAAGTGGTGAGGGTGAAACATTTTATTGCTTACTGATGTACTATTGATGCTGTGTTGACCTAGTCAAATCCACGAACTGCTTCGGGTCAGAGGATGTTTGACCCGATGGGAGAATCTCGAAAAACTGGAGCTGCACCTGCATTGGTTGAGAAGACTGACAACTCACCGAAGGAAGTGGCAAAGGAACTGGAACGAACTGTGAACTCATTAATTGAACAATCTGCAGAGTTGATTTCCAAAGAGAAATATGAAGAAGCGCTGCATTTAGCTAAAGACGCTGGACGCAAAGAGAGAGCCTTCAACAAACATTGTGAGCTGAATGGATTGGCAGATATGCTCAACATCGACTTGACGTACGCTGTGTTTTTCAACCTCGCCAATGCTTACCACTTGAATGGACTTTGGAAAGAGGCGATCCAGTCGTACACACCGATTGTCAAGAACAAACAATACACTCAAGGTGGACGACTACGAGTAAATATGGGCAATATCTACTTCGAGCAGCAGCAATATCCTACAGCGATTCGAATGTACCGCATGGCATTAGACCAAATCCCAAACACGAGCAAGGAAGTGCGCTACAAGATAAAGCGTAATATTGGTGCGGCACAGATTAAACTCGGACATTACCAGGATGCGGCTGCCACTTTTGAAGACGTCATGGAAGGCAACGCAGACTTTCAATCAGGTTTCAACCTTATCATTTGCTACTACGCTATCGGTGAGCACGAAAAGATGCGGCGAGGCTTCACGAACCTTATCACGATCCCAATGGAAGGTATGTCTGAGGAAGATGACGACGAGTCTGGCCTGGCCAATGAGTCCAAACACAGCGATAACGACCATACGTCGTCAAAGGAGCATCTTCACTCGCTGAAAACCGACGGACTGAAAGCAGAGATCCGAGCCAGAAGAAAAAAAGCCATGGAATACATTTTGGTAGCTGCCAAGTTGTGCGCTCCTGCACTAGACAAGAAAGACTGGTTAGCAGGTTTTACGTGGGTTATTGATGCGCTCAAACAAGAAAACCACGAAAGTTTGGCAAGTGAGATGGAAATTTGCAAGGCTCACTGGTTCCTGAAAGAAAAAGAATTCGACAAGGCCATCGAGGTTCTCAAGGCTTTTGAGAAAAAGGATCCTGCACACAAAGCCATGGCTGCCACAAACCTCAGTTACCTATACTTTGTGGAAGGAGATACTACTCAAGCTGACAAATACGCATCATTGGCTGTGCGACACCAGCGATACAATGCTAAGGCACTGGTTAACAAGGGCAACTGTCTTTATGTTAAAAACGAGTGTGAGAGAGCGAAGGAGTTGTTCTTGGAGGCTATCGGTGTTGAAGCAGACTGTATTGAAGCCATATACAACCTCGGACTTGTGAATATCAAGATGGGTGTTTTGAACGAGGCACTCCAAGCTTTCGAGAAACTGCACAGTATAGTTCCCTCGAATGCAGAAGTGCTTTACCAGATTGCAAACCTTCATGATATCATGGGCAACTATCGGCAAGCAGCCAAATGGTTCAATATCCTATTATCGTGTTTTGGTAGCAACGATAAACGAGATCGGAATGCAAAGAATGTTGCAGATCCCGGCGTGCTTGCTCGACTGGGTCAAATTTTCAATAAGGATGACGACGAAACCCAAGCTTTTCACTACCACCTTGAATCCTACCGATATTTTCCCATCAACTTGGATGTCATTTCATGGCTTGGAGTATGGTATGTCAAGAGCGAGTTATATGAGAAAGCGATTCAGTTTTTTGAGCGAGCAAGTCAAATCCAGCCGAATGAAGTCAAGTGGCGACTTATGGTCACCAGTTGCTACCGTCGCATGGGTGCCTACCAGAAGGCGATGGTGCTTTACGAACAGATCCATCAGGATTACCCAGAAAATCTTGAGTGTCTAAGGTATCTTGTCGCTATTTGCAAGGATCTCGGACAGCGGTGCGATGGGTTCCAGGCAAAACTAGCCAAACTTGAACGTGACAATGCTGTCAACATCAAAATACCACCACCTCAGCAACAACAACCCCCGCCTGTAGGAAATGGCCACTCCAGGAACACAAACGCTGATGAGAATAATGATCCACGATCACCAGCAAAACGACCATCGCAGGAAATGCAACGCCAAGGCAGCGACCGAGGGACTTCATCTTCAATATATGGCAATGGTAGCATTACGTCAGAGCCAAGAACGCATGACAACGAGGACAACGAGTACGTTGCTCCACCGCCGATGCAAACAGTAGCATCTACCACGGCAAGGGCACCGCAGCCTCAGAAGACAGCGCGACCGAGCAAAACTGAAGGTATGTCGGAGTTTACAGTACCATTTTCTGATCATCATGGTCTAACTTTTACCTTTCTGGTCCTTGCAGATACAGATGATTGGGGCGATGCAGACGTTGGAGACCTCTTAGGAGACTAAACGGTTCAAGTTATGAACGAAGTGAAAGCTCTTGACTTGTTTCGTGTTAGCGAACTGTTCGTCAACCATAATGGCAAACACGAACTATTCTAATGCGATCTCTTAAGAAATTGTAAGCGATAAGAGGAGCCTTGGAGCACTCTCAATGGTACGGGGATCAGCTACCCAGTTGCAAGTGGATCGCTGTGTCAGCAGTGTTATTTTTCGCTACCGTGCACAAGCTTTCAGCTTTGTAGTACACTTCAATAGTGTTGCAGTCGAGAGTTTTCATCGACCACATCGTCCTCGGATTCACAAAGTCCTTCCTCCAACAAACGATCCAGCTCTGCTCGCACTCGACTGAAATCAATTCCATCGTCCTCATTTTCGGCTAAAATGGCGACGTCGGGAGTCATTAGCTGTGAAGTTTTCGGCATCGCAGACGGCCGGATCTCCGATTTGGCGCGAGGTCGGGAGGTCGTGCATGCTAACATGGGGTAATAGTAGAGTTGTGCGGAGTAGTCGAGGTATAGCACGGAAAATTCGAAAGTGAATCGGAGAAACGGGAACGTCACCATCAACGTTGCTGACAGGATATGGATGGTTAGTCAATGCAAGAGAATATGATGTCTATCACTAGGGACATATTACCTGAAAGTTAGCCAACGTCTCAATCAATCATGTACGTAGAGGTGGTTCTAGCCATTTCCAATTTCCTCTCTTACACCAACATTGTAATACAACATGCACAGCCGGGAAGACATTGAAGCTGAAATCTGCTTCAACTACAGAGGTGGTGAGAAGCACCAATTATTTCAGACGTGGTGGACTTCGATTTCGGACTCAATCATGAAATTTGTTTCTCATCAGATATGCTGTATTTTGATGTTGCTCTGCCTGACAATCAAGAGAAAGCTCAGATCGTTCTCGATCTAGTGGCATTGCGAGAGATGATAAATGCTGTCATCCCAAGAAAAATATTTATCCACAAGAAAAACCCAAGTTTTTGAAGGAGCATCTACAAAATAAGTTATCATACAAACACCAAGTTCTGTGTGGTGCTTGTCCGCAATCGAGCTGAAGTGCAGTTCGAGGAGGTGAATTGCTACGGAGTGCTGCGCTGCGACCACTCGGACTGTAGCGCGCGCTACTGGGACCGTGACGTGAACGCGGCCATCAACATCCTCGAGCTCCTCAAGAACGCGATACTGGGCCAAGAACGGATGCCAGCCTTCCGGAGACCGCCACAAAACGTGGAGATGAGAACGTCTCTACCCAGGTGAGACCTGGATAGTTGCTCAGCGGGGCACGCACAGGCGCGAAGCGTGCTAGAGCTACAAAAGGCAAGCTATTTCTCGACATAATTTAAGCCAATCCCACATCATTTTGCTTCACAATAAGAGCCAACATGGCGACGTCGACGACCCTCTCTTCGGCTGTGGCAGTGCCTTCCCCACGCAAAGATGCAGCTCTAAGGGTCGACGACGATGATCTACTACTCTCTCCTGATCATTCTACCGTTTGTCGCACTTCTAATGGCTCAGAAGACGCTGTAATCGACGCTGCAGTACATCGCTTTCCATTCTGCATCGTGTGGTCTCCAATTCCTATCCTCACGTGGTTCCTGCCCTTCATCGGTCACATGGGGCTTGCCGACAGCAAAGGGTGAGGTCCTAGCTCTAGCATGAGCACTTATTTAGTGAATTTTAATCAATATTGACGAATTCCTGATGTATTATTGTTTAGGGTCATCTTCGACTTCGCAGGCCCCTACACTATCGGCCGTGACGACTTCGCTTTTGGTGCTGCTACTCGCTACTTGCAATGTACCGTAGCTCCTGAAGACGTGGCGAAGTGGGATGAAGCGGTGGCTGCAGGCTGCAAGATCTACGAGAAGAGAATGCACAACTTGTGCTGTGACAACTGCCACTCCCACGTGGCCGTGTGTCTGGAGCACGTTAACTATGCCGGACGCAAACGGTGGAATATGATGGAACTGTGCTTTTGGATGTTCTTCAGAGGAAGGTACGTGAGTGTGGCAGGATTCATCAAGTCTTGGCTGCCGTTTGCATTCGTGCTGGCACTCATTGCTATCGTCCGATCTACGGCCTAAAGATATTTTCAGACATTAGTGATGAACATGAAATGCAAAACACTCAGTTTATATACTGCCAGTTAAGAATGATGTCGTCGCGTATTCTTCTCGACAGCATAATGTGTCCTAGTGTGGCAATGTGAAGAGGTTCGGACACAAGAAAGGCACAGCGAGGAATGATTTTGGGAAAGCCATTCCTCCAAAAAAATGCACGTTGACTTTGTGCCAAGTCGACACCGATGGAGACGATCAGACCAAACCTCAAGTGCTCAGCAGTCCCTGCTGCGAGTAGACTGCTGAAATACAAGAAATACAAGTATTTCACACCCTTTCCACACCAACTTAATCTTGTGTGCATCGATGGGGGAGAATATCACTGACTCTGTTGATACCGACACCATAACCATCGCATCAGGTGCAGACAACTCCAGACTGCCGTCGATGCAGTCCTTACAAGTTGAAGTTGAGTGTAGCCATTTCCATCACACGTCACATACTCTTCTGATAGGCTAAAACTGTTCTTCATTTTATCCAATCCACATTCATTATGCGTCTTTTCCGCTTCTACTACAAATTCAAAAATGACGGACACTTCGAGCGTCCCCGACGTGTTGCTATCTCCGTCGATATCTCACGATCCAGAGCCGCTAGAAGCTTCAGAAACGATGGACCACGCAGTTGAGATGGAGGCACAGATAACAGCGCAAGAATCAGCGCTGGAGCGGCGCAGTTGGATCTCGGAGACGTCTCAGAAGAGCGACGAAGAGGACGACGGCTGGATGGTCACGCCCATGGCTACGATCGCCACGCATCGACACGTGCGCGTCAGCTCCGAAGACCTGACGGAGGAGGACGAAGCCGACGTGGAGGCCAGTGTACGTGCGGCTCTGCGGCTGCTGGAAGACTCGGGAGACGGTGGAGAGAGTGAAGGAGAACAGGAAGAAGGTTATTTGGACTTTATGCACGAGGTGATGGAGGACAGATGGACGTTGGAGGACACAGATGGACAGGTTGATGTAGAGAAAGAGGAGATAGAGGACACTAGAGAGAAGGAGAGCGTCCATGAGGACGAACACGAGGACAATGGAGAGAAGGAACAGGAACAGGTGGACGAGTGGCAGGAGGCGTATACGGCCAAGGGCCGAGTGTACTACTACAACCGACGCACGCGCGAGTCTTCGTGGAAAAAGCCGAGTCATTACAATTTGAACTTAAACCAGCCACAACCTTCAGCTGCTGCTACAGAAGAAGAAGCAGAACATCACTCTGTGTTGAGACAGAGTCTTGGGTATCATCCTACAGCGTCGACGACGGTCTCGACAATGGAGCGACAGGCGACTTTGTTTTGCAACTTTTGTGGAGAACAGCAGCCGTCGGACCAGCTTGCTGCACATTTTCAAGAATGCGCGTCAGTGAAATTTCATAAGCGACGGATGTCTCCCTTGTATTTGAGCTTTGAGCGAGCTTTAGGAATAATGTCAGAGGATGCCACTTTGCGCACGCTGCACTACGCATCATCGTTCCCAGACCCAACGCCTCATGGACGACCAGAAGCTGCATCGATGCAGGATAGTTTGATGCTGCTGCGACCGAGGCGCCGGCGTGCAAGTGTCAACGAGCCCAGTTCCGTTCAGAATACCCCGCAGAAGCAACGTAGCAGCCAGAATAAAATTTTTGGCACGGCAGAAGATGGATCGAAGATGTCACCAGGCCAAAACATAAACCAAGAAGCCGGTACACCTTCCCCACATCGAACTGATGGCGATGGTACGGCTAAACGGAAGAAGAAAAGCGTCACCAAGATTAAGAGTTCTCAACCTACGAACAGTACTGCTGTGGGAGGCCCTGCGATGCAAAATATGGAGACATGTCGATACTGCAACCGGAGCTTCGCTGAAGGTCGACTTGCGAAGCACGAAGCTGTATGCCCGCGTGTGTTTGGAAACGAAGGCTCTTGGGGGCGGGGTACTCCATCGAATCAAGCATCCCCACCTAATCCAAGGAATTCCCGTGTCGGAACACCGCCACGCTCTGTAGGATCCGTGACATCCAAGTTGCACAAAGTGACCGACCACACACTGCAGCAAAGCTACAAGGAACACCAAGCTACGCTTGTGTTATGCCCGTGCTGCCGTCGGAAGTTCGCTCCCGCTGGAGCCCAACAACACATTGCCATCTGCAAGGGGGTTCAAAATCGCCCAAAGAACACCATTTCTCTCCTCCGAGACTACGCTGTTGCCGGGTAATGGAGATGCTAATGGAATGATCGGAAAAGTTGGTAAGGATTGCTATTGATTTTCTGAGAAACAATATGTGGTCACCCAATTGATAGATGTAGAGGTCAATGCAGCAGCACTACGCACTTCATTTGACTTGTGCTGTCGTCGTGCAATTCCATTTAGGGTCGGAAGCCAGCGTAGGCCTTCTCAAGAATGTCCTTGCGGATTTTCGGATAGTCTGGGTACTGATCCAAAACTTTGTTGCAGACATCGACAGCAAGTACAAGCTTCTTTGCCTTGAGGTAGTTGAACGCCAGCTTGAATCCAATCGCAGCGCTGGCTTCGCCCTCGCAAGTCCACGCTTCTTGATAACACTCAGCAGCATCAATGTATGACTGCTCCTTCTCCATTACAAGACCAAGCAGCTCCCAGGCTTTTCCTGACGACTTGTTGTGCGTCAGTGAACGTTTGCAGAGCTCCTGAGCGAGGTCGAACTTGCCTCGGTTGATGTATATGTCCGCCAACAGAAGGTAGCTGCGCTCAAACTCGTCCGCAAGAGTTTGGTCATAGTTCATTTTGGCGATACGCTTCAGCTGGTTTCGAGCTTTGGGCTGCTGCTTCGTCAGCATGTAACCCGTTGCAAGTCCAAGAAGAGCAGGAACGTAGTCGCGGTCAACTGTCTCAAGAATCTCCATGAAGAGTTGAATGGCTTTGTCCAACATACTCTTCGTGCGGACTGCAAGTACAGCGTACGCTTCGAGCACCCGAAGTTTGGCATCCCGTTCGTTCCGAGCTATAGGCAATTCGTCAAGGAGTGTGCTGGCGATGCGCAAGTTTTCGGTTTGCTCTTTCGTGTTGCCTTCAGAGCCATCGTTTCCAGCGTCCCAGAAGTTCTCGTTGTCTGGATTGAGATAGATCTCGATCATGTTGATGAGAGCTCGCTCTCCCCACTCCGGATCACGACGTGCAAGATTGAACTCGTCGATGGCCTCTACTACGTTGTTGCGGAAGCGTGCATAAAGGCCCTTGCAGAAGTGAAGTCCAGGTGCATGTGCCACACGGACGTTGGCACTGCGTTCTGCCAGACGCAAGTAGCGTTGAGCTAAACCACCCTGTTCTTTGTCGGTCGAGGAAGTGTGAAGTTTACCAGCACGACGAAGCATGACGAGGAACCGACTGAGTGCAGCAAAGTTATCCGGACGACTATCAAGAAGTTGCTGGAAATGGTAAATGGCCGAGTCATTGTCCTCCTTCTGTAGTAGGAGATCGGCGAGCATTAAAGCTGCTTCTTCATGAGCCGGATTCAACCTCAGTAACGTCGAACAACGCATTTGACACTGGTCCAAGTCGCCAATCTGCTGATACGATCGAGCTAGATAAAGAAGCGAGGATTCGTGTGTTTCGTCCGAGCGGAGGGCCAATGTGCAGTATTTGACGACATTCTCGCGCTCGGTGTTACCGGGTGCTGACGCATAAATGGCAGCGATCTGGAAACAAGTGTTTGCGATAGCGGCTCGCTGTTTGTCGAGCACATCGGGTTGCTCGTCTTTTTGGCGATCGAGGACTACCTTTTGAATGGCGTAAGCCTTCAGTAGAGCCTGCACGGCCATCTCGTCACTGCCAAGTCCGCGGTGAATTGTTGGTAGCACCAGTTGTAAGTCTACGATCTGCAGAAGGTGGCTCAATGCCTCGGAATCACTGGATGGTGCTTGTTGCACAACACGCAAAGCTTGATCATAGTGCCGAAGTTTGGCATACAACTCGGCGAGGTCTTTGCGAAGCACGAGATTTCCCGGCGCCATTTTCAACGCTGTCTCGTAGTAGTCCACGGCTTTGAGGTAGTCGTGCTTTGAGATAAGGACACGTCCGATACGTCCTGCGATGGTGGGGTCTCCAGGACTTAGCGCCTTGGCGCGTTCAAAGGATTGAACAGCTTCATCCAGCATTTGAATCCGCAAGTATGCCTCGGCCAAGCTTACATGTGTGGCATGACAAGGATTCAGCGCTACTAGCTCCTGGTAGCAGCGTGCGTACAAATGTTTGTCTTTTCGGTACTGCAGGTAGATGTCGGCTTTAACCATTTGTGCCTTGGTAAATGCTGGAGAACCAACAGGTACGTTACTTAGCATGGCGATGGCTGCGTCATAGTCGCCATGTTTGATCGCGAGCTCACTGTTGGCAACAAGTACGCGTACTTCTTGAGATGTACCACAAAAGGCGTCAAGTGCTTCACGTACAGTCTTCGTGGCCTCGGAGATGTCATTAAGCTGCGAGAGCACCTGCGCCATGTGAATGTACACAGAAGCCTTGTCGAACAGCGATATCGTACCAGCATTGGAGTTCTCGGCCGATTGCTTTTGTCGACGGTTGCTGCTCCCAGTTGACAAACTACCGGCACTTTTTGTCATCTTCATCGCTGTGTGGAGTGTCTGAAGTGCCTCACGGACATCTCCTGAATTCTCGAGAATACGCGCTTTGATGATGTAGTAGGAGAGTGATTGACGAACGGAGAAGTCGTAGCTTAAAGCCTGATCAAGGCAAGCTGAGGCAGCACGGAAGTGTTCGTTCTCAAGATTTACACGAGCTTGCATTAGGTGAGCCTTGGAGTGTCCAGGCTCCATTTTCAGGATCAAATTGGAGACTTGGTAGGCATCGTCTAGCCGTTGAGCGTCAAAGTAAGCTTGTGCGAGCACAAATTGAGCTCGAAGGAAACCTGGCGATTTGTTGACAAGTTTCTCGAGGATACTCATTCCTTTTTTGATGGCATCGGATGAGCTGTCGTTTGGATTTCCTTGTTGAGGAGTATCGCCTTGCAAGAATTCTGTGGCCACTTCGACGAGGAATATCGGATTGAGTAGACTCATTGTGTCATGGGTGGACACGTCAGGGCCTTGAATGGTCTCCTTGAGCTTGTCCATGTGGATCTGCATGGTTTGTTGCAGAAGTTTCACTTGCTTAGGTCGGTCACGATCTTTTTCCCAGCTGAGCAGCGCCTGCAGGAAGGCAAAGCTGGCACTGGCACCGATTGATTCTTGGATGACAGTCAGGAACTCCATTTGCTGCGAGGCATCTTCGAGCTGTCCTAGTTTGATCTGGCAGTAGATCATACCATGCAACGCCATTTCGTTGGATTCATCTAGTTTAAGGGCTTCCTTGTAAGACTCCATGGCTTCTGCAAAATCTCCAAGTAGTGCACGCTGGTATCCCCGTTCAGCTCGGAAGGCTCCGCTGTCTGGATTCAGTTGAACTGCATGTTCGATGAGAGCCAAACTACACTGCAGTACTTCTGAATCTCGATCCGATACACGAGCAGTGCTCCGCGAAATCTCACAAAAAAGCTCTGGGTTGGCCGGCTCAACTCGTTTGAGTACCTCAAGCAGTTCGCGGACCCGCTCAGCAGCCTCGCGTGCGTGGCCTTCACGAGACAGCAGCAGCAAAATCATAGTTCGCAAAGCTTCAATCTCTCTCGCGTTTTCACTCAGAGCTCGCTCCACGCTGTCCATGCACTGATCCCAGTTCCCCATCTTGAGCAGAACCAATGCCTTCTCACTTAGGGAGTGTTTGAACCATGGAAACTGCACTGTGAGCTCGTCAAAGCATTCTAGAGCACGAGGATACACCTTCTTCATGTCATAATGCTTGGCCATTCCAAGCACTAACTCAGCATCTTTCCGACTGTCCAAACACACGAGGAATTAGCATCGAGGAGTAATGAGGGTAAAGAGTTACCTGACGTACTCTGTCACTTGGTCGAAGTACTGGATGGCTCCATCTCGCAAGTCAGCATCACGTCTGATCTTCGGATCCACTGTGAGATCTACCCACCCGCGAAGGACGAGAGCTCGTTGCCGCAGTGCTCCATCAGAGCTACTTTTGCCGCTGTTACTCAAGATTTGCTCAAGAATCTTGCGAGCCTTGGCATGTTCACCCAAGTGCCAGAAGAACGTGGCGCAGAGCATCAAACTTGTATTAGACGCGTTCTCTTCAGCCATGACAAGCTGCAGTTCCAGTTGTGCCACTTCATCATGATCGACGTGTTTACATTGCGAATGAGCGTAAACTAAAGCATGGAGACACGGGAGCTCCACGTCTCGTCCAGTTCTCTTGAGATTTTCCAGTTCTCGAATAGCAGACGAATAACTGCGTTCCAACACGATGCCAAAAGCTCGCCAGAACAAGATGGTCGAGTCGCTGCCCTTCTTCTCGAGAATCTGCTCACACAAACGTTGTACATGGTCGTACCAACCTTTGCGAATGTAATAGTTGATCAACACGCGTGGATCCATCGAGCTCCTCAGTCTGGAAGCGTAAACTTAACGAAGGACAAATGGACTTTGAACGGACGCGACTTGTCGTTGGATCGCTTCTGAAGTTGGCCAATCGACAGTCGGTGCTGCTCATGTATTGATGGTGAGCACTAAAGTATCTACTGGGCTTTCTTGGTAGCCGTGACGAAGAAGCGTTTGAAATTGAAGATGGTGCTTCCATCACTTTGCTTGGGATATGCAGCGGCGATCAGTTCGCGATACTTTTGCTCGAATTGAGTCGCTTCCGTCGATGGTTCGCCTAGAGCTTTCATGAACGGACGAAGTCCCGTGGAGCTCGTGAAATCTGCTACGGGATTGTCGCCTTCGAGGATGTGTGCGCACTGTGACCCACATGTCGAGCTCAACAGCGCTGTCAGTAGACTTGAATAGCTCGTAGTAGAACTCTGAATCGTGCTCACAAGTGACCGAACGTACTCCAGCCACTCGCTCACTAAGACCGAGCTCAGAGCCGCTTTCAGCATGAGATGGTAGTTCGGCTGAAGACGAGTGTCGGGGATCTGGAAGGCTAGCACACCACCAGGTTTCAAGAAGGAATACAATCGCGACATAATGTCTTTGTGCTTGTCAGCACGAGCCCACTGCAAAGCAGCATTGGAGAAAATGAGGTCTACTGGGCGTCTCGGATTGTAAGTTCCGAAGTCACCCTGAACATAGGTGAATTGCTGCGTGTCGAGAGACTTGTTGTCCTTGTGCTCCCGCTGGGCCACTTCTAGCATGGAAGCGGCCGAGTCGACGAATGTCACGCGAGCCTTCGGCCACCGCTTCCTGTGGCAATCGACAATCAATTGTTAGCAAGATGACCAATGTGGTAGTGTTCAAATTCTCGTACATGAAGGCAGGGGCCATGTTTCCAGTCCCAGCACCTAAGTCTATGATTTCCACCGCTTCTTCGTCTAATGGTGGAAGTGAAGACACACGACTAAGCAAATCGAGTGCTGGACGAAGGCGTTGTTGCTGGAACTTGAGGTACTTCTGGGGCTGCCAGGTTTGGGTAACTCGGACTGCACTCATCGTGGATTGTATCGTGATAGCAAGTTGAAAAGTGAGGTATCCGCATCAAGCCATGACAGTTTTCGTGTTCATCAATTGCGTTGATTGATGCACAAATGAAGCGAATGCGAAGCCTTCAACCAATTGGACTGCTTCAATCACGACACCGGTCGTGATCAATGATCATGCACTGCATGCATGATGCCGGTGCTTTGTTTGCGTACATGACTAGCTTATGTAATCTCCAAGGCCTCGCTTGATGTGTGGTCATTCCCGAATTCCTCCCAAAGCATCGACAGCAATGACATCAACCAACCTCGTCTACCGTATCAATGATCGTACCTCTCACCACAACATGAGATGCCAAACGGAAACATTGCCAGTCGTTCGCGACCATGAAGTGCTTGTAGAGATTCGTGGAGTTACGCTTAATGCTCGTGATATTCAGATTTGTGGAGGCTTTTATCCAGCCGCAACAGTGAAAGACAACCTCGTTCCCTGCTCAGATGGAGCTGGAATCATTGCTGCTGTTGGTGGTGCTGTAGATGATATTCATGTCGGCGATCGCGTCATTGTCAACATCTCTTTGGACAACCTGTATGGTCCGTTGAAAACTCAAGCTCAAATGCTTGGTGGCGGTGTTAATGGTACCCTCCGCCAATTCGCTGCTGTCCCAGCCCAAGCAATCATCAAAGTCCCCGTAGAATGCAAGTTAAATTTCGTTCAACTTGCGTCTTTGGTTTGCACGGGTGCTACCGTGTGGAACGCGCTTTACGGCTACGTACCCATGAAACCCGGTCAGACTGTGCTGTTTCAAGGTGATAACTTCATTCTTATCGTGATGCATGCATTTTCATCGCTGACTTTTTGCTTTGTCTACAGGTACTGGTGGTGTTTCGATCACGGGTGTCCAGCTCGCCAAAGCTGCAGGAGCGGTGACTATTGTCACGTCCTCATCGGACGAAAAACTGAAGTTCGTGAAGGAGAAGTTTGGAGTGGATCATGTTATCAACTATCGCACGACGCCGAATTGGGCGGAAGAAGTGCGTCGATTTACCAGCGGAGAAGGTGTAGACTACGTCATAGAAATTGGTGGAGCTGGCACAATTGATCAAAGCATCAAGGCCACCGCATCTGGAGGTATGATTGCCATTATCGGCTACTTAGCTGACATCCAGCAAGAAAACATGCCCAACGTCCCCCTCCTGGCTTTGATCCAGGGGTGTGCACTCCGTGGTGTCCAAGCTGGTAGCAAACAACTCACCACTGAGCTGGTCCAGTTCGTGTCACGCAAGAATATTCAGCTGTACATCCACAAGACGTTTGGGTTTTCCCACGACGAAGTGCTGTCTGCCTTCGACTTGCAAAACTCGGGAACCCAGATCGGAAAAGTTGGTATTGCACTGACAAAGCAGTAAGGGACAACAGCTACTGCTGTAGTGAGTTATTTAAATGAATTTCGTCACAAATGCTATCGTAGTCTTTCACTGCATCATCTTGTAGATGGTTACAGCGGCTTCACCGCCGTGACGAAAAATCGTTTGAAATTGAAGACGGTGCGTCCATCGCTCTGCTTTGGATATGCAGCAGCGATCAGCTCGCGATACTTGTGCTCAAATTGCTTCGCCTCAGTGGAAGTTTCGCCCAGAGCCTTAATGTACGGACGAAGTCCTGTGGAGCCCGTGAAGTCCGCGACGGGATTGTCACCTTCAAGGACTTGTGCGTATGTCGTCGTCCACATGTCGAGCTCTACATCCTGGTCAATGGCCTTGAATAATTCGTAGTAGAAGTTTGGGTCTCGCTCGCACGTGACCCAGCGCACATTGGCAACACGGTCACTCAGACCAAGTTGTGCTGCTGTATCAACCATTCGCTGGTGACTAGCTTGCAGACGGCTGTCCGGTATTTGAAATGCCAAGACACCACCTGGTTTCAGGTATGAAACCAGGCGTGGTAGAATTTCTTGATGTTTCTCCGCACTCACCCAGTGCAATGCAGCATTAGAGAAGATGAGGTCTACAGGTCGTTCGGGGTCGTAAGTCTCGAAATCAGCCTGAACGTACTCAAGGTGTTGAGTATCTTCTAGTGACAAATTGTCCTTGTGTTCGCGTTGAGCGACTTCCAGCATGGAGGCAGACGAGTCCACGAAGGTCACGTGAGCCTTAGGCCATCGCTTCCTGGAGTCATGAACAAGTTAATTACTTCAAAGTAACATCATGTTGTAGCAGTAAAAGTCACGTACAAGAAGGCAGGGGCCATGTTTCCCGTTCCAGCTCCGAGATCGATGATGTCCACCGAGTCTTCAGTAGGTAACGCCGATACTCGATCAAGTAGCTCGAGTGCCGGACGCAGACGTTGTTGCTGGAACTTGAGGTACTTGTGAGGCTGCCAGGTTTGAGCGGCACGAGCGATGTTCTTAGCCATGGTGCGAGATATCGGGTAATTATGGAGGGGAAGATTGATAAATGATCTGGATTGGGACCACATTGAGTACACAGACAAAGTTTTCGCGTAGGCCTTGTGCATCAATCCACACAATTGATGAACATGATCATCGTCTGAACTAAGGTTGCGATATGTAGTTCGTGTGGTGTCGACGGACCATGCAATGTTTCATTGAGCTTCCAGACATTACTACATAATAAATTTCGTGCTCTACGCCGTGCCGGAACGCTTCGCCAATGCAGCAAACACAGACTGAGGCTGTGCTAACAATGCCGATGGAGAATCGAACTCAGCCACGCGACCTGCATCCATCACTGCGATCTTGTCGCAGTGCATGATCGTGTTGATGCGGTGAGCGATGATCAGCACTGTCTTGTCTTCGAATGTCTCCTTGATTGTCGTCTGGATGAGTGCGTCCGTCGCAGTGTCCACGTTGGCTGTAGCTTCATCCAACACCACCACCTTACTGTCCTTGAGCAGTGCACGACCGATACAGATGAATTGACGTTGACCCACCGACAGATTATCTCCACTCTCAGCCACCTCGAAGTCGAGACCTGCTCCCCAGCGACGTAAGCTGTCGGTCATGTGCACCTGCTTGAGCACGGCCCAGATGCGATCATCCGAGTACTCGTGGAACGGGTCGAGGTTTTCACGAAGCGGTCCACTGAAGAGCACAGGGTCTTGTGGGATGATGGCGAGGCTGCGTCGGAGTTCGCGGAGGTTGATGGTGGCAATATCGACGTCGTCGATGAGCACTCGTCCACTATCGAAGTCACAGATACGGAAGAGTGCAACCATGAGTGAGGATTTCCCTGCACCTGTACGTCCGCAGATGCCGACCTTTTCACCGGCAGCGATTTCTAGGTCGACACCTTTGAGGACAAGCGGGAGTTCGGGTCGGTAACGAAGACAGAGCTTTTCAAATCGAATACTTCCACGAGATGGCCATGACGAAGCTGCCTTTGGCTCCGCATCAAGTAATTCAGCGATTGTTTTGCCCTCGTCACCTTCATTTTCAATTTGTCGGAAGAATAGTAGTCTCTCGACGCTTGTCATGGCATTGTCGGTACGGTCTACAGACCGCATGACCCACTGCACCATCGACGTGAGCATGAGCGAATATGTGAGCGAGAGGCCAGAAGTCAAAGACCCAACAGACCCAACAGTAGCTACAAGGTAGAGCGAGACAATCAATATGACAGCAACAGACAGGATGTCGAGACGCGTAGCTAGCCATCGACTTGCAGACCAGTAGATTAGATACAAGTTGGCGTTTACATCCACCACTCGTCGATTCTGCTTGGTGAAGTTTTCTTTCATGCGGAAAGCGCGAATCGTATCGAGACCGGACAAAGTTTCGCTGAAGAGATTGTACACTGGTGATCGAGTAATACCTTCGAGTCGCTTGATCTCACGCGAGGACTTCTTGAAGTATCGACCAATGTAGAGGAAAATGAGGAAGATTGGAATATATGCCACACCAATCCAGTAAGAAGCAAACGCAGAGACGACGAGCGCACCAAACGCCAAGGACGAGTTCTGAAGCAGAATTTGGTACTCTTGAGGAAGGATGGAGTCCATTTGATCCAAGTCGTTCGAGAATCGATTCAAGATCTGGCCCATTGGCGTCACATCAAAGTATCTCGTCACAGGCGCTCGCAGAACCCGTCGGAAGAGCTCGTCGTGCATATTTTGTGATGAACGTACACATGATTCAATGATCATTAGTGCACGACCGAAAGACAGCACAGTACAAAGCGCCAAGAACCCAAGGTACCACATCCCGAACGTTGTGTTTGAAAACGTTGGGTCTACCCCTCGACGGGGCATGTTGCGAGCCCAGTGACCAGGCCACCAGTCAACAACCGTACGCGCAGCTTGTCCAGCACAATACACTGCGACGACCACCAATATAACAACCAAGCCATTGAGTCCTGTTTCGTCGAAATACGTCTTGTACACACGTCCACCAACTTTGCCTTTCACGCGATCCTCAGCTCGAATCAGCCGCCCCGCAGTCTTGTCTTGCTTTGCCTCTGTGTCATGCGTCACCGCTGCTTTTGCGATGTTGACCTCGCTGGTATCTGCTTGTTTGTTATCATCAGTTGGTTCGGATAGCAGCTCCTCAATGCCATCTCGAGCAGGAACAACTACAACGGAATCACCTCGAGGAATTTTCTTTTTACCATCTTCAGTGCTCGTTTGTGACGCCAGATGCGGGAATTGAGATAGCACATTCTGGTAAGAGCCTTGAGCGGCGACCACACCGTCACGCATAACCACAATTTGATCTGCTCGTTCTAGCAGATCGTAGTGGCTGTTTACCACCAGCAAGCGGGTCTGATCCGCTGCTAAACCATTAATGCATTCATCGAAAATTGCGTGCGCTACGTGAGGATCTACAGCACTCAGTGGATCATCCAAAATCAACACGTCTGTCTCCGTCCTGTACATCGCTCGAGCAATCGCCACTCGAGCCTTCTGTCCTCCACTCAAATTAATGCCACGTTCACCAATCTCCGTCAGGTCTCCGTTGGGCAGTGCTTTTAGATCCATTGCTAGTTGCGATGCTTCCAGAACCTTTGAGTATCGTTCAGCATCGTACTCTTCCTCGAAGAGAATGTTATCACGGAGCGTTGCGTTGCGGATCCAGGTGTCTTGGCTTACATAGGCCACACGACCACCAATCTCAAGCATACCGGAGACTCGCGGCATTCCTCCGAGAATGGCATTAACGAGGCTGGATTTGCCAGCTCCAACTTTGCCGACAATCATCACGAGGGAACCACGTTCAATCTCAAGATTAACACCATGAAGCTGGAAGCCTTGCTTGTCAGCGTTGTTCACTTGAGATTCTCGCTTTACAAGCTCTTGTTCATCAATGTATCCGTCTGCTGGTGTCACCACGACAATATCGCTTCCTGTTGGGTTTGCAGGCCATTCAAAAGCCCCGTCTCGAATTGATATACGTCCTCGACCAATTGCAAAACCTTCAACCTCGACCTGTTCTGAGAGAAGAGGAACTTTGCTGGTTGGGGTAAACTCCATTATTCTCTTCGGACTTGATAGCAACGCTGGCATACTCGAAACCTCAGAGCTCGAGAGGAAGGCATCAATACGAGAGTAGGCGATCTTGGCTTTCGACAGACCTCCAATTGCTAGTGGCAATTGATTAAGCGCTGCACGACTGATGTTAACCATGGCAACGAGCGTGAATGCCTCTACGACTGTAATGGTGTGATGAATCAGCACATACGCACCTAGTGTTGCGCCTGAAAGGAAGGTCGGAGTGATGAATAGCATGACCGTGTTGATTACTTGGTACGAATGGAACTTCCGCAGCAAACTCACTTCTTTCACTCGAAGTTTCTCCACACGTTGAGCCAGAGAGTCTTCCCAAGCGTAGAACTTCATCACTCGAATACCCTGTAGTGTCTCCGATGTAACCTTAACACGTTCATCGATAACTTGTAGCAATCTTCTCTGTAAGTCAGCGATGTGATCTCCTTGCCAAATCGAAATAACTGCGACAGCAGTAAGCACAATGGCTCCTGCCAAGGCAGCGTAAAAATCAAACACCAAGCCGATCAACACACACGACACAACAAAAGCCAGTGGCCCTATAACGAGCCACGGTCCCTGCACCATCGCAGTGAACACGCGTTCCGTATCGACACTCATGAGCGTCAAAATCTCTCCAGTTGTATACTCTTGTCTTGCTGCACTCGAGAGCTTCAGTGCCTTCTCATACACAAGTGACATCGTCAACGAGCGCATATTAGCGCCAATACGTGACCCGACAAAGCACAGATAATTCAGTGAACACACCGCCACCAACGAGCTACCGGTTAGCATAACCACAAGCCAATAGCCATTCTTAATACCAAACTCATTTTCTTCTCCATTGAGGAATTCCAGCAACGCTTTCGTCACGTACGTCTGCAATCCTAAAGCCAACACATACACCACGCAGCCCATGAACACGACCATAATTTTCTTTTGAAATGTCTTCATATAGGCCACAAACACTGGTGAAAGACCGAAAATGTGTCGACAATTCGGTTGATACATTGCACGGAACCGCTTTTCGAGAGATTCACAGGCATCTGAAGGACAAACCGGCCACATGTCGTCGATCTCTAAAATTCGTCGAGAGCCCAACGAAATCATCGGTTGCATCCATTGGGCCAATGCAATTGATGGTACTGAAGCTTTGGCCAACGGGTTTGGTACTTGACTAAATGGCGATTGTGATGCATTTTCCACGTAGTTGCTGTCCATTATCCGTATTTGCAAGACGGAAGACAAGTCTTGTGTCTTTGGCCAATGGAAATGGAATGGCATCGAGTCGATCATCGACGTACGTCGATTGCGCAAATCCACGACAATTTGACAACAGCGATTGAGGTTTGGACAGAATTTAACATGATGTGCTATTAGCCGTCTCTATTTGCTGTGGACGTGTGGATGGCACCATGGTCAAGCTCGCATTACATGTAGTGTGTAGTGGTATCTGTAAAGTAGGCGATGGTGCCTATATACCTACTTATGTATAGAAATGAACCCGAGTCGACACATATAGAGATTGTATGGCAAGCTGGATCGGGTTCACTGCCTACTTGCCTACTTGGTTAGTCAATAGGAATAGGTACTCATTGGAAGGTCAAATTAGGCAGAGAAATGTATGGAGTTGGTAACAGAGCCTCAACTACTGTTGGCTAAATCAAAGTACTGTCTAGCTTGCATCTGACCTTCCAATGTATAGCTCCGTAGAGCGCTTCGCTGAGCGCTTTTCACCGCTTTTAAATGGCTGAAATCACCTTCTACCGTGTGAGTACCAGGCGATATAGCTGCCAACCCGACTGCGAATGATGTCAGAGTCTTATAGTCCAGTCTGGTATCCAGTTCTTCCCAAGCAGCGTCAACGGCCATTGCGGATACGCTACTTCGAAACGTACTATCTTGTCGATATCGATTGATGAGGTGCTCACGTTGTGGCCAGACGTCTGCGCTAGCTGAATTGCCCAGGGCACATTTGAGTCTCCTAGTGTGTTGTCTAGCCAAAGGCAGAACTCCCACTTGTGTCGACATCCAGGAGCGTCATAGGTCTTTGGTGTTTTCGTCACAATGCATCTCAATCTTGATCGACTGAATATTGTCTATGAACTCTGCAATTCCTTCGGCCACACCTCGGATTTAATGCCACCGAGCCATTTCTTCTGGTTTGCTGTACAGCCCAAGACACACTCCACCATTCTATGAACAACACGCGTGATGGTAACTTGATGTGACGCCACAGGCAACGCGTTCATGTGTGTGACAGGTACCATCTGATGCAGTTCCTAAGGCGCGTTGAATTTTTTCCAGTACAAAGTCTCAGCGGTCTCCACCTCGTTCATGTCGGTCTGGCGCAGCAGTTTGGTGGACTTGGGTGTCACTTGGTCCAGTACTTCAGCAGAAGCAAGTACGTGACGATGACTGTGGCATCTAAGAGTCTTCCTCCAGCAACTCACCGTGTGAGACGCGCACGAGCTACTGCAGACAGTTGGCGACGATCAGCTCGCGGAAGTGCTTAGTGAGAAACTCCTCGATCTTGACGACCCAAACACGCGCACCAAAGCCTCAATACAGATCCGACCATCACCAGAGATCCATGGGTTTTACGTCATAGCCCACAAGCAGCAAAGTCATCGCGACACACAGAATTCATCGGTCACCAACAACCTGCCGCGACTACTAGCATGAGTGAAGCATTGCTATTGGCGACTGATCACGACAAGCTACTTATTAAGTGCACTTAAAAAGTAGCACCTATAAAGCGTTTCTATTCGCTGCAAATTCACCTAATCAAGCCCAATGAAAGCATTTTCCAAATTCTCATACATCACTGATTGTGGCAATTCGAACCACAGGTACCATCCTCCACAGACATGATTTTGGTTTCCATGGTCGACAATTTCCATCCCCGTGACACGTCAAATTCGACGTGGCGGGGCAGGAAAAATTCTGCGCGATCGCGCGCATTTACTTGGTCGATTAGGTCTGGCTACAGCGGATGTCTTGGCGTTTGTAGGAAGGTATGGGCGCTGCGCACGAAATGGGAAATCTGCGCACTCCAAAAATGGGAAATGTGCGCGGCCTATTTTAGACTTGGAATTTGTATATAAACTTCAAATCCTTTTTGACTTGAAGTTTTTATCGGCATACAAAATCCAAGTCAATAATGCTGCGCACCCAGATTTCAGATTTTAGAATACTTTTAAAGTTAGAATTTTGTTTAGAGCGATTTAAACAAAATTTAAATATTAAAAATATCACCCCGCAACAGTGGCCACTTTAGTGACGTTCCAGCGATCGTTGGCGAGCACTTCTTCCTGCTTCGCGCGCACATCCGTCTCGTTCCAGCGCGCTGTGTAGGTGCGTATCTAGCCGGCCACCACATCCATCCTCTTCACCATCATCTCCTCTATCCATTGCACTCCTGGCCACGCTCTAACTCTGAAAATTCGCTTGAATATCCTATTTGGCCAGATCCATCATGGCGGACGTGGCCGAGTTCGAGCGCGCCGTGCTCGTGGCCTTCCAGTACGCAGGCGCTAGCGCCACCGACCACCAAGCACAGACGCTCAAGTTGCAGGCCGAGAGCTTCTGCACCGCTGTCAAGAGTCAAGTGGACGGCTGGCGGGCTGAACTGCAGCTCTTCGAGCATTCGGAGCATGAACAAGTCAAGTTTTACGCGCTTCAGGCGCTTCAGGAGGCGCTGGCCAGTGGTGTATCGGACGACGTGGCTGTGGCCATTCGTGTGGAGCTGTTGGCCTGGCTTCAGAGTCACGTGGCCTTCGTAGAGACCAAGGCGCCATATCTGAAGACCAAGCTGGCTGTTGTCATCACTCTTTTGATTAAAAGAGACTACCCGGATCGCTGGCCGACGGCTTTTACGGAGTTATTGGCATTGCTGCCGCTAGGCGCGTCCATTGTGGAGATGTACTTCCGCATATTGCTGACTATCAACGAGGAAATTGTCGAGTTTGATGCACAGAGGACACAACAGGAGGCGGCCCATAATATGAGGATCAAGGACGCCATGCGCGAAGGCTCGTGCATGCGTGAGAACTTTGATGCGATTGCGCGTGTACTCGTGAACGCTGAAGGGAGCGACGTCATGCGACAGCTGAGTGCTAGTGCGCTGGAGACCCTCAAGAGGTACATTAGCTGGGTGGATATCACCCTCGTGGTCAATGATACACTCTGGCCGTTGATTATTAAGTTGCTGCGTGAGAGTGAGACGTTCCGCTGTCAAGCGGTTAATTGCGTCTTCGAGGTTATTGACAAGGGAATGACGCCAGAGAAGAAATTGGCGATGTTACAGCAATTGCAGATTCTCGAGATGCTCGCGGTGTTACCAATCCGTGAAGATGATGAGTTTGCTGAAGAAATTGGAGAAGTGATCAATTCAGTTGGATTGGAGCTCGTGACGTGCATGGACGCTTTCCGCCATACGAACAGAGCTGATTTGCTACAGGCTAGCGGTACGATGTTGTGCCAGTTAATGCCGCTTGTGTGGGAACTCTTCGCACATGAGTCGAAGGATGTGTCGGAGGAAGTGTTTGAGATTGTAAATGCGGTGGGAGGCGCGATGCTCCGTACCGAGACGCAGATGGCTGGCAAGCCTCAGAGCGATGCGGAGGTGTTCAGACCGTCAGAGTACATCCCGCAGGTCTTGCACGGAATCTATCGACAGACTCGGTTCCCGGAGAACTCCGACTCTGATGTTGCGGAATTTGAAGAGTACCGCCGCAGTCTCTACACAATCTTCCTCAACATTGTGCGCCAGCGTCCGCATGACACACTTGCTTTTCTCACAAACCTGGCGCAAAGTCTACCGGGACAATTCAGTGAGATTGACCCGCGCGATTTGGAAAGCTTTCTGTCGCTGGTGTACAGATTTAAGGAAGGTCTTGCAGCGCTGAAGGCTGCGGCAGTTCCATTTAACGAACCGACAAGCCCGCTTACTCTCATGGTCGTGCAAATTCACAGCAGCATGCTTTCCGCGTCCAGTAGTGCGGCACCTCTGCACCCGTCTGTGCTACTCACGTACTATGACCTAGCTGTGCGGTACAGCAAAGTATTGCAGAACGAATCAGCGCTGATTCCGGCAGTATTGGAAATGATGTTTGGTCTACACGGACTTGCTCACCCGGCTGCTCAAGTGCGCTCGCGTGTGTGCTACCTGTGCCTGCGTCTTGTGAAAGCCATTGGTGCTTCAGTTAATCCTCATGCGTCCAGTATTTTGACCGCGCTGCAGCCACGACTCGCGATTGCCAATGAACGTGAAGAGTTTGCCAGCAAGAACAACCCAACCTATCTGGCCTATGATGATCAGTTGTACTTGTTTGAACTCGCTGGTCAGATTATTGCTTCGCTTGTACTCCCTCCGGAGGAGACTGGTATGAACGCGAGGCAACTCCGATACCGCTACACGATTACTGTGCTGGACCCGCTTCTGCAGGGATTGAATACGACACTAAATGAGTTGGCAAAGGGTGCGCTGACTGACGAGGAGTACATTACTGAGCACTGCGCTTCCCACCTTAACGCTATCGCTCACGTACTTAAAGCTTTCAAAGGCACAGATTGCATGGAGAATCACCAGGAAACGTTTACACAGGTACTCACAGCAGCGGCATGTGTCCTTCGCGCACTGCCCCGGGCTTCGCGTGTGCGCTCCAAGGTGATCTTCACATTACACCGCTTGACGACTGTGTTGGACCGTGAACATTTCTTGGGCAACGTACAGGAGACTCTGCAGACACTTATGATGGGCTGCGAGCAACCCGAAGTGGTCGAGATTGTTCAGCTGGTGGATCAACTTATTATCAAACACAAGCAGGCTCTGGGTGGATTCCTAGACAAAACAACGCTTCCGTTTGTGCAGCATTTGTGTTCGTTGATGCCGGAACGCAGTGCGCTAACTAACTGTGAGACTAAGGATGCTCCGCAACTTGAGCGTGAAGCCACACAGAAGTATCTATACACATTCCTGTTGCACCTGGTAACGCACGGCTTGGACGCTGTGTTGATCAGCACGCAAAACGTTGCACAGCTGGAGAACATGCTGCGTCTCGTGTTGGAAGGTTGTGCCGAAGTCCAGGATGCGAATATTAACCGCGCCTGCTTTTCGATCGGTAGTATGCTGACTGAGCGCTGGATTGGCAATGGGACCGCGCCTTCACCAGCCAGCGAGGCATCTGGTGCAGCGACGGCGGCCACGTCGGCCGCTTCGGTGGCTTTGCGTGCTGAACTCCATGCCGAATTATCCGCTGAAGTCAAGGCGCGCTTCACGCAGATTGTAGTGCAGGACTTCACGCGCGCCATGTTTGCTGTGACCAAGCTGCGCCACTTCGACATGGACGACATGCAGACGATGTTGGCAGTCAAGGAGATCGTGAACATGCAGGCGGTGCTGGTGGCCTCATTGGGCGTTGAGTACCTGACCTTCCTACGTGACGTGTTCCTGCTGTCGCTAGGTTGCCCAGCAGAGTTGGCTGGTCCATATACTGAACAAGTCGCTACAGGAGACCGCAAGAAAATCCAAGCAGCGTACAAGGCACTGGTGAGTCAAATGAAGTAGCACGATAACATTTTGGAGATTGAGTAGGCAATAGGATAGTAAGCACGGAGGACCGGATGAACAAACCGCCGACGCCAAATAGAGACGCCGTCCTCATCAACTCGTCCAAGGTCTCCATTAACAGAGTTCGGCGACACCTCTGTGTCATCGGCATTCTGTCACGGCGCGTACGTCAGTTTCGGCGTAGAAGGTTCAAGATGGACAGACTGGACTTCATTCGTCGACATTCCCATCGTACACGCATCATTCCTCGATTTGCAGTGGCGTGGACAATGGATGATAAAGACCGGAGTTATGTGGAGGTGCCAGCCACGCCGCGGGCCAAGCCGTCAGACACCTCGGTACCATTCAGCCATCTGCCAAATCCGCTGGCCACAGCCTCACTGCCTTCTATCATTCTAGCCCAATGGATCCAGCCCATGGTTTCGCTCGGTTCTCGTCGTGTACTCGAAAAGGAGGACGTCTGGCCAATTTGTACGAGCGATGCATGTGAATCGCTTGGGAGACGATTCCGACAAGTGTATGAACCGAATCGACGACACATGTTCAATTTGTCGCCATTAGCTGCGGCATATGCTCGGACGTTCCAGATGGAGCTCACCTTTGTCTTGATAAGCTGTGTGCTGTATGTATTCGCGTTGGCACTGCAGTCGTACGTGGCACAGGCGATTCTTGAGTTCCTGAACGATGAAGAGAATTTATTTCACATTTCCAGTGGCTACTGGTTGATGGTAATGATGACTCTCAGCTCACTCGTGGCTGTGTGTGCACTCAACTATGTCTTCTTCTCTGCATCCCGTATAGGCGCCAATATGCGGTCGTTAACAATGTCGCTCGTGTTCGATAAGGCACTCAAATTGTCCAGTGCTGCACGACAAGATTACACGACTGGCGAGGTGTTGACCCTCATGAGTGTAGACACGGAGCGGGTGTTCTTATTGATGATCCAGGGTCCGTGGTTGTTTATGGGTCCATTGTCGTTTATCATCTCAGTTGTGCTCATTGGGATTCTCTTCGACTTCTACTCAGCTCTTGGTGGAGCTGTGGTTCTAGTGGTGGTGATGTTCATTTCAGCCAAGCAGGGACGCCGTATTGCTGGTTTCCAGAAGAAGTTACTCAAGGTCATTGATGAACGTGTCAAAGTGACGTCTGAAGCGCTGCAAGGCATTCGAGTTATGAAGCTTTACGCGTGGGAAGACTCGCTGGCACAGCGTGTGGAGAAACTTCGAGTAAAGGAAGTGAGTTTGCTACGGAAGTTCCACATGTACCAAGTTGTCAACACCGTCATGCTCTTCCTTACGCCAAGTTTCGTATCTGGCGTTACGTTAGGCATCTACGTACTCATCCACCACACTATCAGTGTCGTCGAGGCTTTCACGCTTATTGCCATGGTTAACATTTGCCGAACTGCGCTGAATCAGCTTCCACAGGCCGTTGCTGGCATCTCGAAGGCCAAGATTTCATACGCCCGTCTTGATGCCTTCCTAACTAGTGACGAAGTGGCTACTCAACCGCTTCTTTTGACACATTCTACAGCAGAGCTCAGCTCAACTCCTTCAAATCGATCACCTCTACTAGCTGACAGCAGTATTGGCCATGGTACATCGATTGGTCGGGGCTGCATTTCCATTCGTGATGCGAGCTTCGAGTGGCCAGCAACTTCTCAACCCGAGATCGTTGTGGTGACACCCGCTATCGAGGAAACTAAAGATGCAAGTACCAACAACGAGGAAACAAGTACAGCCCAGAAAGTTGACCAGGAAGTGGCAAGCGTTGGGTCTCCTTCGAAGGAAGCAACCAGCGGTACTCATAGCTTCAAGCTCGAAGGAATTAACTTGGAAGTTGAACGGGGCTCCCTTGTGATGATTGTGGGCAAGGTCGGTTCTGGTAAATCAAGTCTCGTGAACGCACTTCTTGGCGAGATGACTCGCACGGCTGGTGTACTCGAGATTGGTGGCCGTGTGGCCTATGTAAGCCAAGACACATGGATCCGCAACGCTACTCTGCGAGATAACATTCTCTTTGAACAAGAGTACGATGCTGAACGATACGCACAAGTGTTGGATGCTTCACAACTGTCAATGGATCTGAAAGCTCTACCCAACGGAGATTCGACGGAGATTGGTGAGCGCGGCATCAATTTAAGTGGAGGACAGAAGGCTCGAGTGGCGATTGCTCGAGCGATGTACAGGACGGGGACGGATGTGTTGATTTTGGATGATCCATTGAGTGCTGTAGACCCTCACGTAGCGCATGCAATTTTTGGCAAGTGCATCGTTGGTATGGCAGGTGATCAGACTCGGTTGTTGGTGTTGAATAGCCACTATGACTTGCTGGCACGGGCTAACCAGGTTGTGGTTATGCGTGACGGGACTATCGTCGGTCATGGCTCTTATAGAGCTATACTGGCTGAATTTCCGCACCTGGCATTAGATGGTACTGACCGCGGTTCAAAACATTCTAGAGATCAACCCGTTGGTGACGAGATTAATGTGATGCTACCAGAAAGTGACAAGGTTGACGAATTTGTGGAGAACACTGAGAGTACCAGTGAGGGATTGATTGAAGCCAAGGAAGAGAACACCAAAACATCATCTGGCCGTTTAATTCGTGCCGAGGATCGAGTGAAGGGTACTGTCGGGTCTCACGTGTACAAGGCATATTTTGATGAGACTGGAATCAATGGCTGGTTGGTGGTGCTAGTAATTAGCATTATGTATTGCGTGGGCCAAGCTGCACGAACTATTGTCGACTGGTGGCCTGGTCATTGGGCTCGTAACATGCCTCGGCGTGGTGTGGATCCGGCGTACTCTGGAACGACTTTCGGTATGTGGTATCTAGGACTTATTGTGCTGTGCTCAATTTTGACTTTGATTCGTGGAGTCATGATGATCGAGTCATGCATGCGTTCGTCACAACACATGCACGACGAGCTCTTCCGACGCGTGCTTCGCGCTCCCGTGACGCGCTACTTCGACGTGACTCCGATCGGACAGATTTTGAATCGGTTCTCGAACGACTTGGATCAGATGGACACGACACTGCCTCTGGAGTATCAACTCTTCTTCCAGAACGTGTCCATGGCTCTCGGTTCGCTTGTGGTTTCGGCTTTCGCCTCGTATTGGATCGGTGTGTCCTACATTCCTTTGCTAGTGATTTTCGTCATGACCGGGCAGTACTTTAAGAAGACTTCACGAGAACTGAAGCGACTTGAAGGTATCACACGAACGCCTGTGTACAACCTGTTTAGTGAGACGCTTTCGGGTCTTCCAACAATCCGCGCTTTCCGTATGGAGAAGGAATTCTCTGCTCGCAATCGGCAAGTCGTGGACACGAATGCAAATATGTACCTGACGTACTGGTCTGCTAGTCGCTGGCTTGCAACGCGGCTTGATCTCATGTCCGTGGTTATCATCTTCGTTGTCACTCTTTATCTCGTAGCTACACGCGGTGAAATTGGCTCCATGACGTCAGGTCTTTCACTCACGTACGCGCTAATGCTCACATCGGCCATTCAATGGGTTATGCGATCTGTGGACCGTGTTGATAATGCCACAACGAGTGTAGAACGATTGCTTTTCTTCCGTGAGATCGAGCACGAAGGTGATGACGGAAAGATGGTCGCTGAGCTACTAACTACTACCTGTCATCAAGCTGGTACTAAATCTACCCACACATGGCCTTCGCGAGGTGCTGTTCGATTTGACCAGCTCTGTCTTCGTTACCGACCCGAAC